>JAULKJ010314941.1:0-10762 GCA_032355405.1 Rubia balearica | reverse complement strand
CCGGTGCCTTTGTAACAACCAAGTAAACCGCTATACTTACGCCCCGGTATTTCTGGGCGGTATTTTACCGGTGTAATTGCTGGAAAATACCAGTGCAACTGACCCTGTCTTGCAGTAAGGTATTCCTAATGTATGATTGGATTGACGACCCGATTCCTAAGGTATTCCTAATCTATGATTGGATTCTTAGATCCCTAACATCTCTGTGGACAACCCCGGTCTTGCCACTATCTACCCTTTAGTTAACACAATAGTGGGAACATGAGCAACAATACAAATTATTATCTTTGATCCAATGCTCCCCTATTGGGTTAATTAATTGATCTCCTGTGGTTCCCTTGATGATCCCGGGAGGGGGTGGGTCAAAAGGGGTTTAGGAATTTTTAATATCTTAGCCCGTTTCCTTCTCTGCTGCAAGTTAGCGTTAGAAATCAAAAGCAAAGTATCTTTAACCATGCTATGGGAAACTTACTCATCAATAATTTCATCATCACAAGGTTTAATAAAGCATGATGAAACATGTAAGGTGTCTACATTGGGAAATACCTCATCACCATCGAATTCGTCTTCCTTAACCAATGATGATTCCTTAGCTAAGTTTTTGGAGTTAGGAGGTGGTCGAGGGGTTTTTAAGTCCTCACCACTTTCCATAGAAAATTAAAACTTAGTGAGCATAGAAAACCAATCCATGATAGAAGTGTCATCACTAAGGTCATGCATAGCATAGGTATCATCAACATGGTCATCACAATTGAAGTTCAAGATATGATTTCGCTCATCACTCTCTTCAAGACCATCAAGAGACTCATCTAAGTGCTCATCATCACTAATCATACAAGAGTTATCATGTTGAAAAATTTCCTCACATAGAGATATGTCACATCACATAAGAGAAGAAATCGGTGAATCATTCTTAGGCTTATAAATTTCAAATCCCACCTTATTAATGTCATCATCTAGGGTTAGTGTCCCCAAATGAACATCTATCTTGGTCCTTTGAATTTTTTAGAAAATATATAACTGATAAGATTGGGAGCCCACCACCACCGTGTAATACATCAAGGACATAGAAGACCAGAGGAAACACCAAATTCCCTAATCTAACCATTACATCCTTAACTAAATGATCTGCCCCTAAAATCATGCGATAACTAACGCATTTGACACATTTATTATTCTATTTTGGTTAGTTGATTGCTAGTTTTATTTAGGTTTACATTACAAAGGTTTTAGATAACCGTTGTTCATTTTCTTATCTAAATCCCAAGTTTTGTAGATGGATACTATGTCCTCGCAAGTACCTAAATCTTCTTTTGTGAGCTTATTAATAGGTTGTTCGTAAGAACTTTAGCGTAGTTTGTAGAAGGCCACCCTCAAGGGTGGTAGTAGATAGTAGAAGGCCATTCATAAGAATGGTTGAATACTAAAAGCCACAAGTCAAAATGGGGTAGAAGATAGAAGGGTCCAAGAAGGAAGACAAAACAGCTAAGGAATTTTAATCCGAGAGTTGCAAAGAATTCTCAGAATGATCTGGCAAGAATTAGCCTCTTAGGTGGCACTGTTGCATTCATCTTCTTAAGCATTATAAAACGGAAAAAAATCCTAAATTGGATAGCAATTCATCTGTAGCAGTGCAAACAAGTTGAAAGAAAAATCCAGCTGTTGGAAAAGTCTAAACTGGCACGGCCCGTGCTAGAGTAGTTCAGCACGAGACACAGTCCATTTCAGAGCAGCTCAATACAACTCGTGTAGCCTACGCATTTGTGCCAAGCCAAGAGCCGAGGAAACTAAGTCGCAGCACGGGCTGTGTCTCTTGGCATGACCAGTGCACCATGAACGGAACTAGAAGACCCCTGGTCCACACCCCACAAGATTTTCCACGGCCGTGCGCTCAATACTCTCAAGTATTTATCCCAGCCAGTAGCCCATGCACTATTGCACAACTGTGCCATACACAGGCCATGTGTTTTTTCATAATCTGTAATGGTGTAACACAAGTGGCGACCAATTTCACTAGTTGAAGCTTTAGGGTCTCCTTAAGGTTTCTTCCAAACTTGGGCCTTTAGAAATCCATTTATCTTCTCCTATATAAGGATCCTTTAGTCTCCTAGTTTTTAACAAGTAGGCATAATGTAGACTTCTAGTTTTTGGTAGGTATATTGAGGAGGAGAATTCTCTTTCTCTAAAGTTCTTCTTCTCTTTTCTTTCTTTCCTTTCGTTTCTTTTAGTTTCTTAGATCCATTATATTTAATTCAGTGATTACTATGGATTGAATTTTTTCCTCATTTGAGAATCCTAAGAGTGGGTAGAGAGATAAAGGAACTCTTACTTCTCTCTAATTTCTTTTCTTCTCTTTTTTCTTACTTTTCCCAAGGGAATTTAATTAACTTGGGGTTTGTATTTTTATTCATGATTTGGTGTTTGTTTTGGGATATTCTATAGATCTACCTATCTTTATATGTTTATGATAATTATTTTGGCTTGTTCTTCATATTTTTTCAATTACATGATTTTTACACCATGATTGGCACACACCCTAGTGTACTTTCATGTTGGTGCAGTTATTGATATCCTCCATGAAGGGAAACCAAGATGTATGCGGGTAACAATAGTCTGGGATTGTATGGATGTGTGCATGATGTGCACCATATAGAATGCATTAGCCAAGACATTTAACACATTTATCATCATCGTTTGTTTGGCTGATTGCTAATGTTAGTTAGGTTTACATGAAAAAGGGTTTAGACAACCATTATTGGTTTTCTTATCTAAATTCTGAGTTTTGTAGACTTAATTCAAGGTAATGGACACTTTGTGTTCACAGGCACCTAGATCTTCCTATGTGATCTCATTAGTAGGTTGCCCGTGAGTAATTTTTCATTATCTTCTGTAGAAGGCCACCAGCAAGGGTGGTGGTGGATATTTGAAGGCCATTTGCAAGGATGGAAGAAGATATCGAAGACCATTGACAAGGAAGGTAGTATATTTAAGTCCATGGACTCTAAAGTATGGTACTAGATGGAATTGAGGCCAAGAAAGGAAAATTTAAATTTAAAGAAGGCCAAGACCGAAATGGAGGAATTATTGTCTGAGAGTTTTTCAAAGTTCAGGGAAAGATATAAGAAAAATCAGCCCATAAGGGTAGCACCATTGGATTATTCTTCTATAGAAGTATAAAATTGCTTACAAAATCTCTCAAATTAGACTAAAAATTCATCGGTAGTGAAGCAAACAATTCAAGAGGCTGAACCAGCCATGGCCAGCACGGACCGCACAAGGCTAGCACAAGGGCTAGACCTAGCACTCCCTATTCCAAATGACATGGCCCATGCCAGGGGTTTTGGCATAGACCGTCCCACCTAACAAGAGAAGTGCCAAGTTCCAGCATAGACCGTGTGCCCCATATCTTCTTTTCACTCTAAATTCAGCCAAGTATGGGTTCAGACCATTGTATTTCACACGGTCTGCTCCGTTTCAAGTCACTAATGTCAAGACTATCCCACAAGGTATGAAGAAGGATGCATCTTGTGCCATGATACTGTGCAAAATGAGGATATGGTTGATGGTCCATGCCAAACCACACGGGGTGTGAATCAGAAGATAAAAAATAGAGATCCAGCTGATAGCCTGTGCTAGGTAATATGGACTATGCCAGCACGAGGTATACGGCCCATACTTGGAGTGACATACCACACCATAATGAGGCCAAGAGCCATGCCAGGAAAAACGTCCCGCACCAGCACGAGGGTACCTTACCGACACAGATTGTGACAAGTGCCACCCCGTGCCGTTTTTGGCTGCTAGGGTTTTGGGCCTATTTTAGGCCTATTTTTAGGCCCAATTACTTATTACTATATGTATGGACCTTTGCCTACTAGGGTTTAAGTTTATGTTCTTATTTTCTCTTCAGGAGTGGGTAAGAGAGAGAGAGAAAAAATCTTCATTCTCTCTAGGTTCATTTCTTTTCATCTTTTTATTTTTCTTTTGCCCAAAGGTGTTGAATCTAATGAAATACTAGTTTCAATGCTTAGGGAGTAGTTAATATACTTGGGAACATATTTGTAATCATGTATTAATGTCTATTTCGTGAGATTTATAGATCTACCGATTTCTATGTGTATTGTGATTATTATGTCTTGTTCTTATAATTCTTGTGAATTGAATGATTATCACACTTAGTTAGCACACACCAAAGTCTACTTTTATGTTGTTTCACTATTGCTACCCTCCGGAAAAGGAAACCTAGATGCGCTTGGAGTAACGATGGACCGATAACGTGTGGGTGCGTGCACATAGGTTTTCATTGTTAACATTATGATCAACCATGCTCTAGTTAGCTGATTATTCGGTCCGAAGGGTTGCGGGTAGAGATAGCCAAAGTAACAAACTAGGATGATTTTTTTATCCTAGAGCCATCGATGAGATGCCTACTTCCTTGCCTTTGTAGGCCTAGGGGTAGTGCTTTTGTATTATTCGGCCTGGGACTTAATTGCACGGGGGGGATTAGACTTACACAATGAGGCATTGTCATTGTTGCACTCTCCTAGTAGTATAGGCGAGGCCAATTGAAGATTTAATACACTTGCCCCTGTGTGATAGATAGGGATAAGTTTTGACTATCATTTGCATTACATGTCACAAACACTAGAATAGGGTATAGTTCTTGTAGTTGATGAAATCGATGATCAAAATGTCATTAATAATGTTACGCAAACGTTCCCCGAGTGCTAGTTTATATATTTTATTCTTCTGATTCCATGCATGTATTTTTAGTAAAAATCCCCTCAACGACTATTTTACCAACAAATATTATTCCAAACACGTGGTAGGATTGATGACCTAATCATGGTTGTGCGTAGTTAATTATTATATTCTCAAAATCTCTGTGGACGACCTCAGTACTTTCTACTATCTACCATTCTTGGGAGTATAGTAGTAGGAATGAGAGAAACATATAAATTTCTATCTTTGACTCCCTCTCTTTCGACATAGTAGATCTCCAGTGAAAGGTTATTTATTAGCGACGCCAGGAGGGGGGCAAGTTAAATTTTGGCACCGTTGCCGAGGAAGTTAGTTTAACGGTCTAGTGAATGGCTTGCATACCATGCCAGTAGAGTAATTAGTGTTGTTTTTGTTTTTATTGGTTTATAGTTGTTGAGCTTGCTTGATTAGTACCCAATTACTTCTTACTTTTATACTAGTTTTGTTCTTAGTTGGGTATTATTTGCTCCCAGTTTATGGTACATACCTGAACCATTACTTTGGGACTGTTAAATTGTCCAACAAACTGCACAGGTGGTAAGCAAAGAAGAAAAAAGAGGACTAGATAGGAGGTTCCACAGTAACTAGTTATTGTAGCTGAATAAAGAAGAGAAATGGTTGAGGAAAATTGCACTTTGAGGGTGTTGATGGCTCCTAACTTGAAGAATCAACCCCCTTTGCATCATCTTCCCACCCTTTCATTCCAATGTTACATGTGAACACAACAGCGGTATGATCCATTGCCTGGAAACTTTCCATGGGATGGTCGATGAATATCCAAACAAGTATAATTTTTAATTCCACCTAGTGTGCACCAACATAATGCCAGTGGGAGTATCAGAGGAAGATTACAATCTTATGTCATTTTCCTTCTCACTTTGAGATTCGACCAAAGATTTGTTGTATAATCTTCCTCCCGGTCACATCACCTATTGGATGGATATAAAGAGCATATTTCTTGAGAAGTACTTCCCATCTTGAAAGTCTACGGGATTGAAGAAGCAGCTTTCCAATATCTCTCGGTTTGCTAATGAATCCCTCGATCAGTATTGAGAACTGTTCAAGAGACTATTGGCACGCTGCTCATATTATTATTAAAGGAGGGAGACTTGGTCTACTATTTCTTTGAAGGGTGTGCAATGACGATATGCGTATAGTGAATGCTTCTTGTAATGGTTCAATCATCAACAAGAGTCCAAGGGATGCGATGGCACTCTTGGAAGATATGGAAAATGGTACAAGGAAGTTTGGTACAATATATAGGGTGAAACCCGTGGGTGAACCATCTCAATCCCCTAAGTTATAGGAGAAAGTCTAACTTTTGCTTCCATGATAAAAGAGTTCATGAAAAGGGGAGTTCAAAAAGAAAAAGTGTTCGGCGTTTGTAAAATTGATCATCACATGGATGTTTTCCCACAAGTGGTGAAGGAATTGGAGGAAGTTAAGGTGTTGGAATTCAACAATGGAATAAAGAGGCCATAATTTGTTGGGGAGGAAACAAGGTTTCTGAGAAACTAAAGAGGAGAAAGGCAAGACCCCTACTTGAATGCCTTCAACCCGAGGTACCGATATCACCCCAACTTTCGTTGGTGAGAGGGTAATAAAGTGTAAGGGTATAACTGAGGAGGACAAGCTACACCTCAACCATATCTGAGGGTTGAAGGACATTCAGAAAAAAAAATGTCTCAATCTACAAGTCGGACCGAGAGGAAATCATTGATGCAATCTCTCAATTGTCTTAGAAGAAATATCTCTTCACATAGCACTCAAGACAAGATATTGAAGATCTCGGGACTAGGGAATTTCAAGAATAAAAAATATTGAGATTCAAGTAGGGAAACTTTCCACCTCGATGACCCAACTTGAAGCCTAAGAGTTCGGAAAGCTTTCTTCCCAACCAGAGATCAATCCAAGGAATTTGAGTGCTTTGAAACTAAGAATCGGGAATGAGGTGCGCGAACCCGAGAAGGAGATCCTACAAGAGGATGACTTGGTCGTGGAAGGAAACAAAACCTTCTTGGAGTAGAAAGAATTATTTGTGGAGAAGGAGCCCATCAAGGAACTTCCAACACCTAAGGTGAGGGCGAATCTTCCGCCAGCTTGCCCTAGTGCACTTAGGGGCAGGGCGAAAGTTACAACCAATGATGAACACATCCATAAAATCTTTGAAAAGATTGAGGCTACCGTTCCACTCTTGGACTTAATTGACCATATTCCTTCATATACTGAATTTTTTAAAGTTGCATGCACTAAAATGAGGAACAACCCATTTAGAAAGATAGGAAAATTTAAAGTAAGAGGAGTTGCTACTCTAAATCATAGGAAGTTGCCTACAAAATGTGACAACCCCAGAATATTTTCAATTCCAATTTATATAGGTCATAAATTGGTGAAAAATGCTATGATTGATCTAAGAGCCTATATTAATGTCATTCCCTCTTGCATTTATGAGAACCTAGAAATTAGTGAACTTAAAGAAACTAGGGTAATCGTCCAAATGGCCGATCACTCCCAAGCTATCCCTCGGGGACTAGTGAAAGATGTTATGGTTCGAGTGGGAAACTTAGTATTTTTGAATGACTTCTATGTCCTTGATGTTACGTATGATAGTGGTGCACTATCAATTTTACTGGGGAGACCATTTCTTAAAACATCAAGGACTAAGATTATTGTTCATTCGGGAACACTAACCTTAGAGTATGACATGGATCAGGTTGGTTTTGATATTAACAAATCTAAGAATGATTAACCTAATCCTTCCCTTGTGTGCAAAGGCATAACTTTGTGTGAAGAACAAGCTCAAAATTATGAATATTGTATGATAGATAATGATGATGTGACTCTTGATAATAGTGATGAATATAACCTAGTTGATGAGATTTTTGATGAATATGAGAGTGATAAAATAAATCCTACCTTGCACTTTAATTGTGATAATCATATCGATGAGACTATTTCCTTGTATGATGTTAAACATTTCTATGCTCACTAACATGCAGCGGTTTGTGGAAAGTGGAGAGGATGTAAAATGCTCTCAAACACCTCCAAAACCCAAGGAAATGGATAAGTATTTGATATTGGCTATGAATGGATGCTCACTCTTCTCGGCCAACAAATTGCTTAAAGGTAAAGATGACACCTTGTGCTTAAAGGTAAGTGCTTAAAAGTGGATACTCACCCTTCATCGTGGGTGGAGTTGCCGATAGTGACTCCGGAGACCCAACGGTAAGTTCTTTCAATTGAAATGCATGAAAAATGAATAAGTCGTGAGGATAAAAAGAAAAATACAGTGATCGTACTTGCCTTGTTTTTTATATCCTCTAGTAGATGGATTTTTCATGTATTAGTGTTTAACAAATATTTTTGTGATGAAACTCTTGTTTACTAATGAATTTGATTTTGAGTCTCATTCTTTTTGAGTGAAAGGATATAGGGCTTGTTAGGTGACAAAGTTTCTTTCAAAAAAAAGAGGAAAAGGGGGGGGGAGGCATTATTCACAAGGGTAGCCTCAAGAGAAATTCCTTTCGCATGAGGGTTCCTCGTGATAGTATCTGGTATGGCCCGTGTTAGACAGTTGGAACGAAGGGTGCCACGTGCGAAGCTTCATGTTCTGCAATTTTTGGGCCTAAAATTCAGATTTTCAAAAATTGGAATTTTAAGCTAAAACATGAAATTTTTGGCTCATTAATTCTGCCAAATATTTGTTTCCTTCAACTATTGGTGTAAACAGTACATCAACAACCCCTTATGCATAAATAGATTGCTACTTTTGTCCTTTTCTTTCTCTATATCAAAAATGTCATCCTTATCTCATTTTTACTTCTTTTAGAATTAAATTCTTTGCTGAAAATAATGATTCATGGTACATTACCTCCCCCATAGGATTCATGTAGTTCAGTAAAATCTCTCTAAAACACTCACTCTCATTTCTCCTTAGTGAAACTCAAAATTTTGTGCCGTTTTTTCTCAAAAATTAGCATATTTTCTTCCTCTTGGGTGGATTCTTCAACTGTTGGCTTCAAATTCTGGGTAATCCCTTGAGCTTTATGTTTACTTGCTTTATGTAGGATGATAATGATGTGATGAGAAGCTTTATACTCTAAAATATATTGAAGTGTTTTGAGGAAATTCTTGTGGGTTATTTGAATGATCTTGGGTTGAACTAACTGTTTGTGTGTGGGGAGCAGGTGTGGGAGGTCATCGCCGTGTCTCTCAAAGATACTATTTTAAGCCCTTTTTGCTCTTAACTACAACTAAGTAGAGAATGGAAAGTTGGGGTAGTCCACAGAGACAAGGGATATTCCTAAGTGTTTGCTCATACGATGCTAAATACTACGTTAGTTAGATAGATATACATACATATAAAAGCACATAAAGATGGGGGTTTTTGTTTGGGTTTTCCAAAGTTATGATTTTGAAGACAAATTAAACTAACAAAGCATACAATTACTAAAACGGGATTAAGTATGAATTACGGAGTCTTTGTGGCAATTAATTTATACTTCCGAGCCTTCTATCTATCATTGAACATATAACCTATGCAACACCTTTACTACTTGTTGTGAAGATAAATCTTCCATTCTTCTTTGATAGTAGTTTACAAGAGTGAATTCGACATCTCTAGCTAAACCTAACTAATGACCCCTTTAGTTGTTCAACGCCAAAAGGTATACCATTAATGGCATTAATTTCAAAGAATCAAAAAGGGGCTAAGAAAAATGAATCTCCGGCCGCACCAAGTGCAGGAGAAAGGCCCGATTCAAGCTAAAGTTACCGCAAACTGCCAGCACTAAGTGCAAGCCAAATCTCAAAGGGGCTAAGGAAAATGAATCTCTGGCTGCACCCAGCACCGTAGAAAGGCCCGATTCAGGTTAAAGTTGGTGCACCGGCACAAACTGTTATCGCAAAGTGCAGGTCAAATGTCAAAAGGGCTAAGGAAAATGAATTTCCAACAAAAGCCAAAGTCGGGGAAGCATGAGTCGGAACACAGGCTAAAGCCTAGGTTCTAGCCCCAATAGCCTGCACAATGGCAAGCCAGGTTACGTAAGACAAAGACTATAAAACTCTGACGACAATCGATTTCGGAGTTAAGTGAACCAGTTTCAGGCCAAAGATGTAAACGCTGACCCCGGCAGGCAGCCCGCAGGTCGAGTTTCAAAAAATGTAAGATAACGCAATTCAGGTGGAAATATGTTTTAACAGCAAACACAACTGAAGGCAAAGTCAAAAAAGGAAATTAACGCTAAGAGTTTTCTACAAAAAAAGAGCAAGCTAAATAATGTTTCATCCCTCAGTAAGGGAACATACAGATGATAAAAAAAAGAAAGAAAATAAGTCATTTTTTCAGGGCTTCGCCGCACAACCTTCTTCTCCAACCTCCTCAACGATCATGGAGCTAACCTCCCCTCCTTCACCTCTTGTACTGACCTTCCCGGCATCACCATCCTTCTTGGAGCTGCCAGCAGCTTGAGCAACTTCCTCGGTAGAAACCGCCATGTCTTCACCCAGTTGCTAAGTCCCGCTGGAGGAGTGTGCATTGGCCTCAGGGGAGATACCTTCGAGGATTCAACTATCAAGCTCGGCCAATGACATCCCTGGGTATACTCAGTGAAGCTGTATTCCAAGAAAGGAATAAAGGCATCAATAAGGCCAACTCGTAGTTTATCTTCATCCTCCGTGTGGGTTTAGAGATCAAAGGCCTTCATCATAGTGCCACTCAACAGTAGTTTATTTGCAATTTTTGTGGTGTTACATTAAATTTGCAGTGTTACATTTTGACGAGATGGAATTTTCTTATCAATTTAATTGCAAATGTTAATTTTGCAAATGAAACAATCAGGTGGATAATACTATTTCCGATTTTCTCATAACCCAACTGTTGGTTCTTGATGGTGAAGACCAGACAAAAGATATTTAATTTAAAAATATTATATACTTTTATATTTTCACATTCATATACAATATATTAATTGTTTTAAATTATAATATACAATATTTAAAT
>JAULKJ010314940.1:0-19520 GCA_032355405.1 Rubia balearica | reverse complement strand
TCTTTATCCCTGTCCCAGCATAAGGTTTCTATTACCTTCTCGCACAAACATTTATGCTTGATGATATGACAAAATGGGAGATTGAAATGAATTGACCAAATTTCATCTAAAATTTTAGTCAAAATAAGAAAATAATAAAAATAGAAACTTTTTGGTGTGGCAATAAAAAAAATAGAAAATAAGAACTTTATGCCGGGACAGATGGAGTATACTAATTAGCAACTTATAGTTTTCATGGTAATTTTTAAGCGTGATTGTATGATTTCCATTTAGGCATCGGATAGGAATTGTCTCTGTCACTGTATATTTTTTGGGAACCTTTTTCTGGTAACATTATATTGACTTCAGATCTGTTATCTAAAGAGTCAAACACAGGAAGGAGAAATCCAAGGCAAAGTCATTTAAACAATTGAATTTCGGTGATCTGGTACTTGAGGATTTCAATCAAATTTTTTGACTTCTTCCATTATTATTTTCTTTTTGGAATCAAGTTAGCCATAATTCTACGCATTATATAATGAAAAATTTACACTAACAAAAAAAGATTTTTCAACAATTAAACGACTGGTTTAGTCTCCTAATTTAGGGAGGGGGTCGAACGAATTAAATGGAGACGAACTGGATTTTCAGTTGGGGGCTTCACTTTCTTCGTTTTGTTACCCTTTATATTTTATCAAAAGTGTAGATGAAACATTTGGCGTGCGTATCATTTGATGCTTCATTGTGATGGGTTATGTTTGGTAGTTTGGGTTTATATATATCATCAAACATCTACATAGTGGGAACCAATGATCCTCTCTGTGCCCTTCGCATTGCCACACGGGCCTTTTTAAAAAAATTAATACTCCCTCCGTCCCACTAATAACTTCCTACTTTCCTTTTTGTTCCGTCCCACTAATAAATTCCTATTTCTAATCTTTCTATATTTAGCTATAAATATGTCGTAATAACTCTTCCTTTCATTTGATTTATGTGGGCATATTATCATCACCCATTAAAAAGATTCCACGTAGAATTGTCTTAAACTTTGTGTAAAAAGTAATTCAGAACTTTAAAGGGGGACAGAGGGAGTATTTATTAGTGCATTTGTGTATCTCATATTGCCACTGAACCTTTATATTAGAATTGTAATATTTAGCTAGCACCTCCGTGTAAATGAGTTTGACTCATTATATCATCTGTTGTAATCGTACATTTGTCCAATATTGAGCTTATTAGAACATGGATGGGAACCCTATAAACCCTCATTCTAGAGACAAATTTAATTAAAAAGAATAAGAATAGTGATTGTATAAGTTTTTCCACAAAAGTTCAAAATCTCCTTCTCCTAATATCTTTTATTTACTTTTGTTATTTTCTAATATATGATTTATATATAGATATATTTAGAGGGGAAAATCGTGTGCTACTTCTTACTGATATGTTGAATCTTGTTAAAAACCATGAATGAATATGCAAGCTTGAGTGCATCAGACACTATTAGTCTATCTACTTTTGCAATTGAAAAACTATTAAACACCATATCTATACTTTGAATGCCTATAAATATAAGTCTTACATATGGAGATACTTCTACAGTCTATTTTGATTAATAAGTGCATAACTTCTTTGATACATTTATGCTTCATAGCATTCATGATTGCTGATAATTATGCTTGGTCCGCCAACATTGGACCAAAAGGCGATTTCGCTCGCCAACATAGTTTTGGAGATCATCGTTCCTTCCCATTTCACATTCAAGTCACTTACATATGCGCACCTCGCCTTAACCTCATTCCAAATTTTTCATAGAACATAGTGTCTGTCTTGATCATTGTGCAACCTTGGAATAGGTGGTCTTCATATCATTATTTTTCAGCTAGAGTAGTTGGATATCTCTCACTGGTGATGGTAGGTCCGAAGGATATATTCAGGGTCGAAGTCCATACAATTTCATTTTGTTCCCATTGTGCCAGATCAATACATAGGGAAGATCTCTTTTTCAAGTCTATCAATGGAATCATGCTTCTTCTAAATGTATGCTAATTCTACTATGGTAAGAAACCTATTCTTATGACTTTAGAATGGCTCTAAGCTAGAATAATTTAACGGACTTAGGTTACGAAGGTTATATATTTACATGGTTCCAAAACTAGAAAAACCCTCGCACAGTCAAGGCTAAGTTAGATAGAGCGGTAGCAACTCCCATACGACAAAGCACATTCCTAACTTCAACACTAATGCATTCATTAAGCCACCAATCTGACCATGTGCATATCTTGTTACGCATAAGATCTCATCCTAGAGATACCTTGTCAATTCCATGACATAGGCCTTCTAGATTTGAGAATTATTGGACCCAATCCCCAAAATGCCAAGATATAGTGCGGGATTCTTGGAATTACACAGCTGCAAATCTCCCTACTACAATAAAGGAATGTTCAGAAAGTTTATCGTCTTGGGCAAAATTTGAGTTTAAAAATTAGGAAATATAAAATAAAAAATTGTTTTCCAAAAAGATACAGGCTCTTTAGCAGGGATTCATTACCTCGAAAACTCAACAACATATGATTGTACTCAAACAAAAACTTAAGTACCAATTAGACTTAGAGGATGTGAAATGGAAAAAAAAAAAAGCCAAACAACATTGGCTAGAGAAAGGTGATCGAAATACATAATTTTTCTATGCTTTTGCCAATAAGCAGAAATGAAGAAATGCCACTTTTGGCTTAAAGGATAGGTAATGGAAATGGTGTAAAAGAGAACTTGATATGAACAATATCATTTCAGGTCACTTCTGTGACCTATTCGAAAGCACCGATCAATTGACAATAAAGGTGACTCCAGGGATCACACATAAGATGGGTGACAGATTAATGAAGCCATACACCCAAGGAGAAATCTTTCTAAGTCTAAAGAATATGGCTCGAAAAAAATCCCCTAGCCCTGATGGCATGGCATAATCATTTTTTTAGAAATATTGGGATATTGTGAGTGGAAAAGTTTCTTTTGAGGCACTACAATATCTAAATGAAGGAAAATCTATGCAATTATTTGATACAAATGGAGTGCTCATCCCCAAGGTTAAGAAGCTGACAAATGTCACACTATTCAAAACTATTAGTTTATGCGATGTGATCTATCAAATAGTCTCAAAGTTCATTTCTAATAAACTCAAATAGATTTTAGACATTGTTATCTCAAGCTACCAAAGTGCTTTTGTCAAGAAACAGTTAATCACAGACAATGTTCTCATTGCACATGAGGTTTTCCACTATATCAAGAGAAAAATAATGGGACGTACGGGGTTTATGTCCATTAAAATGAACATGAGTAAGGCTTTTGATAGAATTGAATGACCCTTCATCCTTAAGGTTATTTTAAGAATGGGTTTTTACTCTACTTTTATTAGGCTGATTGAAAACTGCATTTCAACGTACAAGGTCCATGTCCATTAAACTGCATTTCAATTACCTACGGATGTCTCCTCAAATAGAGAAATTGTGGTTGAAGTTGAACCCAAGTGGTGGAGACCCCCTTCTGTAGTTAGCGGTGAGATCTCAACAAAAGTTACCGATCATTATCACCGACTCAGAGTCAAGGGGGATAACCTGTGCTACCCCTGAGCGATTATGAACATTAAATAATTGACAACAATCCCCATCGGCTGGAGAAGAAAAGGTTGAATCAAGAACCGATTTTGGGCCAACTAGAGGGAGTTGCTGCAGTGATATTCGGAGTAAAGGGTATGTCTTATTGGCAGTCGATAGAGGATGTAGAGGTGGTGACTCGCAGGCCAGGGAAGGAAGAGGTTGTAGAAAACCCTTCTTTTTAGAAGGAAAAATCGAAAGCATTGTTTTTAGAAAGAACCCAAGAGCAAATCAAAAAGTGGAATTTATGGGCACAGTTAATGCTGAACTTTTTCATACAATTGGGTAATTTCAAGCAACATGGACGATTCCCATAGTATCTGCCAACCTAAGCCTAGCTTTCTCTGTGTGATAAAAGAAAGCTAGAAATTGAAGAACATGAAGATGGAACGGAGAAGAGTGCTAAAAATTCTCAGAAGATTGATCTCATAGCTTCATTTGCTTTCCCTTGTGGATTGCTTTTCTCAGTGGGCCACTTCACTATTAGACCCACAACGTCAACTAGCAAGAATCAGTCCCTTCAACGCCCATGAGTCTACTAAGCTGGAGTTGCCAAGGGCCATCACACCCTAACACAATTAGAAGTTTACGAGACCTGTTCAACAAATTTTCCTGTATATTTTTTATTTCTTTCATAAACTAGGTGTTTATTAATTAAAATGTGGCAAATTAGAGACACCCTGAACTTATATGGAGTCTTTGTTGACTCTAATGGAAGTTCGGGGGGGGGGGGTCTTGCCCTATTTTAGAATAAAGACACAGAAGTTTCAATTTTAAGCTATTGTTTCAATTTCATTAACTTTACAGTTAAAGACCCAACAATTGATTTGGTTTTGCATTGTAAAAGAGTATATGGCAAACAAGAAACTCACAAACACCGTCTATTCTAGAAAAAAAATTCTAGCACTCGATAATAGCCCCAATCTATCTTAGATGTGCATCGGAGACTTCAATGAAGTTCTTCACCAAAAGTGAATTCCGGAGCTCGAAAAAAAAGCCACCAAACTAAATTTATGATTTTAGAATGGCTTTAAGCCAGTGTAATTTAACCAACTTAGGTTACGAGGGTTATATATTTACATGGTTCAAAAATTGGAAAAACTCTCTCACAGTCAAGGCCAAGTTAGATATAGCGGTAGCAACTCTCATATTTAGCCACCTTCAAAACTAAAGAATTTATTTAGCCACCAATCTGACCATATGCATATCTTGCTACGCATAAGATCTCATCCTAAAGATACCTTGTCAATTTCTCAACATAGGTCTTTCAGATTTGATAATTATTGAACCCAATCCCCAAAATGCCAAGATATGGTACGGGATTCTTGGAATAATATCCCTACTGCAATAAATGAATGCTAAGAAAGTTTATCGCCGTGGATAAAATTTGAGTTTAAAAATAAGCAAAAACAGAAAAAATTACTTTCCAAGAAGATACATACTTTTCAGCAAGGATTCATTACCTCAGAAACTCAGCAACAGATGGTTGTACTCAAACAAAAACTTAAACAAAAGGCCAAATAACATTGGTTAGAGAAAGGTGATAGACATAAGAGATTCTTCCATGCTTTTGCCAATAAGCATAAACGAAGAAGTACCATTTATTTGTTAAAGGATAGGCAATGATAATGGTGTACAAGAGAACCAGATATGGACAGTATCATCTCAGGTCACTTTTGTGACCTGTTCAAAAGTACGAATCAATTGATAACAAAGGTGACTCTAGGGATCACACATGAGATGAATGACAGATTAATGAGGCCATACACCCAATGAGAAATATTTCTAGCTCTAAAGAATATGGCCCCGAACAAATCCCCTAGCCCTGATGGCATGCCACCATCATTTTTTCAGAAATATTGGGATATTGTGAGTGGAAAAGTTTCGTTTGAGGCACTAAAATATCTAAATGAAGGAAAATCAAAGCAATTTAAAATGATACAAATGTAGTGCTCATTGCCAAGGTTAAGAAGTCGACATACGTCATACAATTTAGAAATGTTATTTTAAGCAATGTGGTCTATCGAATAGTCTCAAAGTGCATTTCTGATAAACTCAAAGAGATTTTTGACAAAAGCATTTTTGTCAAGAACCAGTTAATCACGGACAATGTTCTCATTGCGCATGAGGTTTTCCACTATATCAAGAGAAAAATAATGGGATGTACGAGGTCTATGTCCATTAAAATGAACACGAGTAAGGCTTTTGATACAATTGAATGACCCTTCCTTCTTAAGGTTCTTTTAAGAATGGGTTTTTACTCTAATCTTTTCAGGCTGATTGAAAACTACATTTCAACAGTGAGATTCTCATTCAAGCTTAACGGAAAGTCCTTGGCGGGGTAAAATCCTCTATGGGTCTTAGGCAAGGTGATGCGGTATCCCCATACCTGTTCATCATCTTCGGAGAAGTATTCTCTCAAATGGTGCAGGAAGAAGTTATGCAAGGAAAGAATCTTAATCATGGGTTGAAAATAGCTTGGTCAGCACCAATTACATCTCACCTTTTTTTTACTGATAACACGTTAATATTATGAGAGACTACTGCACAAGAGTCAACTAATTTAAAAAGGAATCCTACACTGCTTTGGCCTTGCTTCGGGGAAGAAGATAAACTTCAATAAATCTCCTGTTATGTTCAGCCCAAAAATACTTCTAATAGCGACAAAACCAGGATCCTTGATCTGCACCCTGCAGGGTCGTACAAAACCAACCTTTTTGGGAGAGCAATATTAACCCGCGAGCACTTCACTAAGATAATATTTATATTGTTTCTCTTGTTCTCACTACGAACTACTATAAAGTAGCTAGCGGCAAGTCCGGGGTCTTCCACAGAGATACTATAATTCAAAAGTTAACTATACACAACTCACAATTGGGCATCACCCCAATTGTGTGTCGAGAGTAGCTAGTGCTACAAACATAAGATTGGGAGTGTTTTATCTAACAACTAAAGAACATGCAAACATGTGAGATTAAACTATTATAAACTAGCCTTGGGGAATATTTGTGTAACATGACCAATGAGTGAATTTGATCCTAGATTCTAGAGCATGTAAGACATATAAACCTATCCTATGCCTGTGTCACATAGTGTGGAGATAGTTGGGAATTCCCAATGTCTGTCACCAAATGGTTGTCTCCACTTTATGAAGCTACCACACCACCTCCGTAATTAAGGAAGGTGCTTTGATCGGTTTTTTGATACCGCGATTCTTTCCCCTTCAATCTCACTCCCAATGCTAATGCACTCCCGCTTAAAGGAACAAGGCCTTGCGTAGGTAGCAACTATTAGATATGAGAGTGAGAACAATATGTCCCGGGCACTCCACTATGGATACTAATCCCTAGGCCTAGAAAGGCAAAGAAGTTGGCTTGTCATGATGAATCTAGTGCTGACACAACCCTAGTCGCTACAAACTATTATGCTCATTTATCGGGGTTTGACGAGGGTTTCCCCTCGTTAGGGAAACTATCATCCCTAACATGAATGATTATTATACGACGATACAATCAAGTTAGAGTCTAACGATCGAGATGGTACTCTCGGGATAGCATACATGCACTCATCTCCGGGATACTTACGAACCTAAAATAGCTCTAACCAACACTCCCAAGATAGCAGGACAAGCATAGCACAATATTACACTACACATGGATATAAAGGTGCATCATAAAACATGGTATAGTATAAATCTCACAAGAATTTAAAGCATAAATAAAACACAAATATTCATAGGACATAAAGATAAGGAAATCTAAGAATCTCAGAAAATCAACATCTGGTCATGAATACAAACATTTCCCCAAGAAAATAAACTACTCTACTACTACTATTAAATCCATGGAATTCATTGAATTAAATTTCATTGATCTAAGAACCAAAAGAAGGAAAAGAGAAGAAGAACTCTAGAGAGAGAGAGAATTCTCCTCTTCCTTCCTACCTACCAAAATATAAGATATACATTATGTCTACTTACTAAAAACTAGGTGACTAAAGGATCCTTATATAGGAGAAGATAAATGGGCATCTAAAGGCCTAAGTTTGGAAAACCCTAGTAAAACCCTAATGCTACCACTAGTGCCACGTCAGCATGGGTCGTGCAAAAGTGAGCAAAAGCACGAGGGCTGCGGGCCGGAAAGCATCCTTAGAAACCTAATGTAAAGCCCAAGAAAATGTTGAAGCAATTGAAGATAGAAGATCCAGATATTATCAGTAACATGAAAAATATTGACAATAAATTGTAGAAAATCAAAAGAAAACAGATAGGTTGCATTCTCTAATGCAATATTTTTTCAAATTATTGAAGGAACAGGAATATTATCATTGACATAAAGAGGATGTAGAGACTAATGCTTTAAGGAATGTGGTATTTTGCACACCCTAGAACAATAAGTTTTATTTGTTTATTTCCTCATGTGGTTCTCATGGATACAACTTATCGGACAAACAAGTTCAACTTACCTTTGTTAGAGATCATTGGCGTGTCTCCCACGGGACACAATTTTCATGTTGCGTTTGGGTTTCTTAAAAATGAAAAATATGAAAGTTATTTATGGGCAATGCATAAAGTTCATATATTATTTGGCCCTGACAGTAGCCTGGGAGTGATCGTCACTGACAGAGAGTTGGCCCTTATGAATGTCGCGGAACATGTTTTTCCTAATGCAACACATTTGCTTTGCAAGAGGCACATTGCAAAAGATGTGGAGAAGTATGTTACAGACAAAACTAAGAACAAAGAAATTGTTGTTGCTTTTTCGATAAGGTGGGCCAGAATAGTTCATTCTTCAACAGAGAATGACTATAACAAAGCTATTGAAGAAATGTTGGAAGCATGGAGTCCTAAACTTAAGGTTTTTATCGATTACGCTTATAGTACATGGTTGATGCCTTATCTGAGATATTTGTATATGTTTGGACAAAAAAAATACTTCATTTTAGTGCACGTACCACAAATATGTAAATATTTACTATTATATATTCTCTTTATTTATTAAACTGCAACTTCAGTCTATAATAATTTTTTCCCAGGGTTGAAAGCGCACACTCTCAATTGAAGAATTGGTTGGGAACTGCCACGAGTGCGTTTCACGTGATATTTCCCAAAATTCATGATCTAGTTGAGTTACAACTTAATGAGATAATGGGTCAAATGGAAAATTCACGGACAACAAGTCATCATTTCATCGTTGATTGTCTTTTGTTCAGCTGCCTGCAACTTCAAGTTTCTCAATGTGCCATTTCTCTAATTGATACTGAATATAGGAGGGGACTTCGATATACTAGCATTGATGTTGAGAATTGTGGATGCGAGATGAGAAATAGTTTTGGTTTACCCTGTGCTCACGAGTTGCATGAAAATGAGGTCAAAAAAATTCCTATTGATTTACTCGACATCCATGATTTTTGGAAGACTCTCGATATAGAGCCCCGGGAAAGTTGTTTGCATCAAAGTCAAAGACAAACAGCTTTACAATGGTTTAATATATTGTGTGATGAAGTGAAACAACGTTCAGATGCACAAATATACTACTTTGCTAGTGGGCTTTATGAGATGCTTTATCCCGAATCTACTAATTTGGAGGAGCCTATTCAAAGGTCACATAGAGGTCGACCGAGAAATAAGCCTCCAAGTTCAACAAAAAGAGATCCATGTGCATGGGAAACTTCTGAAAAGAAGGCATCACAAGGTACCCAACTTTTTTGGCATTGTCATAAGCCATATACTTATAATTTTGTTCTTGTAATCATAAATAAGTTAACACGTGCAGGAAAATCAAAAAGACAAAGGTCTCAAAAAAGAGCTACACCAACAGGGTCTGCTAATGGTAAGTAAAATTTGGTTTATTTACAAACATGCACATTTAGCTTCTTATATTCAAATTTTAGTTTACAAACAACCATACGTTGAAAACAAGTTAATGTATATGTGGTCAGGAAAGAAACACAATGTAGAAGACAATTTAACTCAGGAGCCAAATTATGAGCAAGCAATCCCGAATAAATCAAAAGGTACTTGCATCATCCTTGATAGTTTTGACCTATTTTATTTCGTTACATATATTTATATATTGACTCAATTAATATCTGATTTTTTTAGGTCAATTAATATTTGATTTATGTTGACAGGTACAGAACAAAGTAGTCAACAAGATGTAGGAGAAAAGTTTACTAACAAGTCTAATTACGAGCAAAACACCCCAAATAAATCAAAAGGTATATATGTCATTCTTAATATTCTCACCTCATATTTATGTACTTTAAGTTGACATTCATATGACTAAATGACAACCGTGATGCAGATGACATGTCTGGACATGCTTCAAACCAATATACATTTCCCTATTCCAAAGTTGTGCCAGAATTCATCTTGCAACATATTGAAGAACATATAAATGTGGGGGCTGATGGAAATTGTGGATTTAGAGTAGTTGCTGCATTTGTGTATGGTGATGAGAATAAATGGTTAAGCGTGAGGATGGATTTAACCGAAGAATTGACCAAACACAAGGAGTTGTATAAAACAAGATATGCTTTGGGATGTAAGGAAGACTATGATGAAGCGCTTGATATATTGAATTGGCATGCATCTCCAGCCCCTCTCGAAAATGGTTTGAAATTGTGCGTCTTGGACCAGTGGTTGCCACAAGGTATCAAAGGATTTTCACATATTGGGGATATAGTTCAAATGTCACGTTTTTGCCACTAGAAACTCATCTCATTGAAGAACCTTCAACAAGATTCATGAGTATGGGTCTCCTTAATGGTAATCATTTCATTGCACTATATATGTCAGCTGATACCCCAATACCGCCTGTATCGATGTTATGGGAACGTAAGCGCCATGAAGATGTGGCACATTTCATTTTAGACATCAAAAGTCAGCTTGTTAAATATCGTAAACTAATTGGTTCTCATTAGAGGTACTTCTTGTGTGTGAATTACATTAATGTATGATGTTTTTGGTGTTATTTTTTCCTAGTCTAGCATTATCGAGAATACCAGTGAAATCTCCAGGTACACCTAAAGATTTTTCTGAAGAAGGCGCTGGGTTGCTCCGCGGCCTAAAGTTGAAGGTGAAGGAAAATAAGGGGAGTCTTAACGAGGAAGTGGTTGTAGATCGCCAAGAATGCCTAGCTAATGCAGACAAACCAGGTGCTGAGAGCAGTAAGCCCAAGACTGAGGGTCTAGAGGCTAGTAATACTAGACATCATGAAGAAGGACGTTCACAAGGATGGTGGAAGATTGAATAAAGCAATTCATAAGAATGGTAGAAGAAGGAAGACCACTTACAAAGTGGTAAAAGATAGATTGGAGAAGGATTGAAGAGAAGGCAAAGTAATGGGTGAAGAACTTTGGACCAGGTTTTGATAATGATCTGAGATGAATTAGTGTTTGTGTATAGCACCATTGGATTCTTCTTATTTAGTACTACACAATCATCTGCAAGAACTCTCGAAACAGATCAACGGTTCACCATTGGGAAGAAAAACAAGAAGCCGCGAATTGCAGCCTGCTTGCACGGATGAGTGAGCCAAGATCAGAACATTTTACTGAGGCCTCCACCGCCCGAGTGAGCCCATTTCCTCTCGGGTGGGCTTCTGGTGCAATTTTCCTTTTTGTTTTTCTTTTCCTCTCTCTTGTAATATGCAAAGAATTTTGGCCACTAACTTCATATCCTATCTTCTCCTTGGCCGACTTTCCTCTTTCTAAACCCTAGTTCTTCCTTTTCTTTCATCTATTTTCATCTTGATTATGTTTTATTTGCTTTCGAAGGTTAGTATGAACTCTAGAAATTAAATTATCACGTAGGAGCGATTGATTAAGGATTCCAAGCCCATGCAGTGAGAAACTCTATTTACTCATTTATGAAGTCTCGATTACTTAGAATTTTTTTTAATTTAATGTGGTTTTTTACTTCATTTATGTGATGGGATGTATGAGAATATGAAATGTTTGAATGATTACATTTTAGGATGTTAAAAAAGTGTACCATTATTCACCTTTTGCACGAAATCCAAGAAAATGGAATTGTTGTATAGATGATGTTAATATGGCTAGATGAACATGATAATGTGGTTGTTATCATGTTTATCCTAAGGTAGCACTAAAAGAGAGAATCTTGAATGTCGATCTTTCTAGTTTAAACCTAATGAATGATTTGTTTGGTTAAATAGCTATGCATTTGGTAGAATTCTTGTAGTTGTTATCAAATCTATTAGTTCTTTGTGCATGATACCATAGATGAAATACCTTTAGGCGTTGATTGTTTAAAGTGATCATTAGTGAGATTTACAAATAGTCGTTGAACGCTTTTGTAAATTACTCTTAAGAAGAACAGAATGTTTATCTTCAAAATGGAAGTTGTAGCATTCACAATAGGTAATCAAGATGAGTAAATGAGTGATTATTTCTAGGATCTATAAGAGGCTTGGAAATGGGAATCAATTGCGTCCAAGGCTTTATCAATTGTGTTTTATCCTCTTTGTTTTAGTTTGTGGTATGATTAGCCTAATTATCTTCATATGCTAGTTTTATTGTTTTACAATTCATAACTTAGGAAAAACCAAATCAAAACCTCGCTCTTTAATTGCTTGTATATGTGTGTGTGTGTGCGCGCGCTATTATCCACCTTTATATGCATGAACCCTTAGGAAAATTACTCTTCTTCGTGGACAACACCGATTTGTCTTTATCTACTTAGTTATATTTAGGAAGTATTTATGGCTTACAAACTGTATAATTGAGGGTATGGCGACGACCTTCCAATGATGTGTTGTGTGCATAGCTTGAGGGACTGAAGAAGGGTGGTCCTGCTCATCTGGACTACCCCTCGTGTATTGGTTGATATGCATGTGAAAACCCAAGGGTTCTATTTTTTTGCGGTTATGTATGCCAAAATAGTGGATGTTGGGGTGGCGCAATTGAGTATCTGTGAGCAGAATCCTCCCTCGAATATAACTAGGTTGGAAGATCAAGTTTCTATATTGGAGGCATTGGAGAAGGCAAAACAGGTGGTGGATGAGGACTTCACAAAGAAGGTGAGGGACGACGACCATCTTTTTTGTTTGATCTAGGAGCTGAGTAAGATGATTTCGCTGGAAGAATGTACACTAGCTCTTTATCCGGCTAAGGATAGCAATTGGAAGACCAATGATGTCGTGGAGGTTGATTCTCCAACTGGATTGATTCAAACCGACCAGACTTTCAGCGATAATAGTGAGTCGAAGAAGGGCGAGGAAGTTGCCACGAACCACCTTACCGGTGATGCTATGTTTGCACTAAATGTTTGATGAGGTATTTAAAGGAATTTGTTTTTTAAGAAACTTATGACTAGGTATCGAGAAGGGTCTTTGATGAGTTTTTATGTTGTGTTTTTCAGCCATAAGTTTTTTGCGATAAGGATTCTATGTCAGGTGTAGGCACATATATGGCTGAAGGTTCATAGCCCAGTAGACACAGGGATGGTGTCTAAATTCTTTCCTATGTAGGTGGTATAGTTGTGCCGTTGGGTGAGGAATATATGGGCTTCATGGCTAGGCATGGTTTCGAAGGAACGAGTGGCAAGAAAGTGGTGGAAGGGAAAGGTGGCGTTGATCATTAAGGTTTTGTGGAAGGGTATCCTATAACCTTAAGATCTTCTTATCGGTCATCGACACTGGTCAAGGTGGAGGTATAAATAAGAATAGCGAGTCCCCTTGTGTCGCGTTCGAAGGTGGGCTGGAGGAAGCCGTGAAGCAGTACATGATTACCTCAGGACTTTGAGTATTCCATTAAGGCCAAAGGAATGAGCTATAGACTTGGGATGCCGGATGAAGGCGTTGCTTCTGAAGTTTATAGAAAAAGTGGAATGGAAAACAAAACTGGAAGAGAACTTGGCTTAGTTGAACGAGTATGATGTGTGTATTTTAGAGATTTTTTTTGTAATTCGCAAGTCGAAAATGGAGTCGATGGATATTATGTGGCATGAAAAGGAGAAGCAAAGGTTTTTGGTGGGAACACCCGAGGTTGAGCATTAAACAACTATTGTTTCATACCAGGCTGATTGCAGACGAGTTGTTTGATCGGATAAAGGAGTTGGAAGCTGAGTGTTAAGGAGAATCCAGTCGGGTCAATGCGACTCTAGTTGGGTTAAGATGAATCCAATCGGCAAGTATTCTAGATTTTCATATACTCTGTTTTTTGCCAACATCAAGGCGAAGACGGAGAGTATTTTTGTTTCCACCAGCTTATACCCTAGATGGAAACATGAAACAAAGGGAGAAAAAAACACAAGAACACACATAATGGTTACGAAATTCGGTGAAAACCAACTACATTTACGGGGTCTGGCCCAATTCAGAATAAATCAACTAATCAGAAATATACGATACAAAGTGCACCATAAAATTATACTTATCTTTTCTAATTACAACGTGTGGATTTTGCAAGCTCTCTTTGCTACTGATCCGCCTTGATCAGACTCCCTCTGATCTTGAAACTCGTCGATGATTGATCTGCTCCTCGCGGGGAATTAAGGTATACATTTTGAACTAATCAACAGATCACGGTATGTTGGAACATATGTATGCTTGCTTTCGCAATACTCTCGGAAAGATAGAGATAGTCCATGGAGCAGATCGGAATTCTCCAGATATTCTTATTCCTTATCTGCTTATGAAGCATATCCAAATCTCATAAATAAAGGAATTTTTCTTATCTCAACATATCTCATAATATTCCATAAATCCAATTCCATAATTATAGTGATTTTACATAAATCCAATAGGCTTCAAATACACGCCTAAAATAATAGATTGTGAAATCTCCAATATTCCATAACTCGATATTCATGCAATATGATTAAATCCTTTTAGGTTTCAACTTTCCGTGTGTTCCAAGATAGAAAGTTTTCGCAAACATGAAGTCTTATGCATATATAATTCTTTCTCCGTTTCAAATTCTGATGAAAAAAAGAAAATAAACTAGAATATCTCGTCCACATCTCTATCATAGCCGAATATTCCAAATCAATTCCAATTCCATAAATCTAATTTAATCTCATAAATATAGGAATTGATATATTCTCCAATAAAAACACCATGAACGAAAATACTTCTTCTCGGATTGCAATTCCAAACATTCCTTCTTTGATATTTCAACACAACCATTCCATATCTACAATCTCCATATTTATAATCTTCCACAAATTGCCAACTAGCAAATCTGAAATTTACAAAGGTAAAATATTTTAGTTGTGATATTAAAATTTTAATATTCAACGTGTAGCAGTTATAAAGTTTATAATCCAAAACTCAAAAAATTTATTTTTATTTCTTTTTAATTTACACTTTAAATTATGATATTTTTATAACTTCTGTAAAGACTGTTCTTCAAGAGACAACTCTTTTTACCTTAATAGTGATTGAGTTGTATACAACACATGGACTTGTACTTTGGTTTGACTACCTCTAATAAATAATTAGTGTCCGGTGTGGATTAGTAGACCGGTCGATTTCGAATGTGGAAGAACTCACTGGAGGGATCTATACGGTGCGTACAACTCAAATCAAATTCCTATTTGAACACTAGAGGTTGCGTACACATATTTCTAATTTCAAACAACACTTTCTTAAAATAAATTTTATCATACAACACCTACAGTTAAATATATTATTTTACAAGTAATATATATATTACAAAGAAATTCTCATAACTTTCAAAAACTTTATTAAATATATAATATCTATAAATAAATTGAATTTATTTTTAAAAATTATAATAGCGAGTTTTATCATAATGGGTTAATTTTATTTTTCTCTTTTTTCGTCCTCTCGATTAGTGGAACTCTATCTCCCCAGTAAACCATCTCCCTTCTCTCAAAAACTAAAACCAAAACCCTAATTTAGTCAGCTTTATTGGGGTGCCGGCATCGCTGGAAACTCCTCCCCTGATAGCTCCCTCTTTCCAATTCACACCAACACCCTTACCCCTAATTTCCAGCAATCCGCGGGTAGATCCGGCTCCTGATCCAACGAACGGCAGTCAAGCAGCTTTGGAGCACCATAGTTGAAGGGCCGTGTTGAAACGACGTTGGAGCTTTGGTTTTAAAACGTAGGTGAAGCGCTGGTGTTGGTTTTGAACCGGTCAAGAAAATTGGCGTTGAAACACCGGTCAAGCGACGGTGCGAAAACTTTGGATTGCGGAATTTGATTGGATCTTTGACCGAATTAAGGGACTAACAAACCCTAACTTGGTCGCACAAATTGATCATCAACTAGCCTTCAGTATTGGCTTTCAATTCGAGTATTTACTCACTAACTAGCCCGCAGGATTAGTTCATAAATGAAGGGTATTGATATTTAATTAACAGTGTAGGATTAAGCAACTATGAAAACGCTCACAAGCAATTGAGTAAAACTCAAAATATTGTATTGATAAAAATGGTCAAATGTAATTAAAATATTGAAAACCATCCCCTATTTATGGTACATAGGTCATCTTCAAGAATACAAATTAGACAAAGATTTGGTAACTCTTGTCAGAAAGTGGAATAATTTATGACAGGTTTAAGAACCTAAAACCATATCTAACTACAATACCTGATTTAAATGTAAATGATGACCATATTCATCCAAGTAAATCAATCCAAATGTGGGTTGAATTCTTGAATGAATCTACCGTACTAATTTTACCATATCTAATTCTAATCAAACAAAAACTTAATATTCTAAACCCTAATTAAAATATAGCCAAAACTCATCTAAGCCAACATGGTCGAGTTTATGGGATTTATTCATAATAATAAAAATTAACTAAAACGAACACACTACCTCATTTAAAAAAAAACCAATGAAAAAAATAGTATAGTTATCCTCCTAAAAATACTAAACTATGAAATCTACAATAAATTATATTTTCACATCATATCCTTGCCCCGTTGTGCTCTGGGTTGCTCTAAGCGGCGCTGCGGCTGCGCTGCTAGCTTCGGTGGTGCTCCACTTGGCGGCGATGCTCCAAGCGGCAGAAGTGTTTCAGGAGGTGATGAGGGAGGTGTTCGAGCGGCATTCAAGAGGCGCCGGGGCTGCTCATGTTCATCGGCGATGCTGCTCCTATCCACTTCCAGCCTCACACTACCGTTTTCGCCATTAGCCATTCCAAATCCAACGTTACCACATCTCCGGCATTTTCTCAACGTCCTGCGGTAAGGTGACCAGTCCGGAGTTGTTCCGAGTGTACTCGAATCTGAGTAACCCAACTCAGATCCAGTAGCAACCAACTCGGTCTTGACTTAGGATAGAGTCAACTCAACTCAGTGATGAGTCAACAACGGCTCGACTCAACCGGAATGACTCAACTTGGGACCAGAGCCAAGTATATCTCCGGAGATATCAAGGTTACGAGAGGTACTTCTCCATTTTTATTTTATTTTTCTACTTTTAGTTTTTCTTTTAAGGGTGAGAGACCATTAATTAATTTCTATTTTTTAGCTTTCAGTTGTTATAACTTTTTCATCATTAACAAGGTAGTTTTTTTTTAGGTCTTTTTGGCTGGAATATTTAGTCGCGTCTGTCTCTGCCAATTCTAAAATTTTCTGACGGCTCCCTTTGCTTAGTTAAATTCGGTTGGCTTCTGATCTGGTCTATATGTCGGTATAGGAGAAATCCAAGTCATGTTACAACCACTTACTTTTGGCGAATCCGGTTCATAATCTACAGTCCAAATTTGTAGACCGAGCAAGTTGAAAAATCTTTGATTGATCACCTTGTGTCATACTAGAAACTTTCGTACTTTCTATTGAATTCACTTACATTTACTTAAGATTTTTTTGGTAACCAAAATGACTGTGGTCATCACCTACTTTCTATGAAGGACATCAATTTAATGAGATAACCGGATCTTTCACTTTAGAATATGTTCATTTTTGTTATAGTTGCTTTAGAAGTTGATTAGGACAGTGTATTGGAAACTCTGTGAGAAGGTGACTGATATTTGAATACTACTATCGGCTTTTAATGGTTCGAGCTGAACTAGTCGGAAGTCTCTACAGTATTTGACCATTTCTCTTACGATGTACCCCTTCCTATATATTTATACATAGAGGCTATAAATTTGTAACATTGTTTTTAGCACCTTTATGATATCCCTTCAGGGAAACTGATGTAAGTCTTCGAGCAATTTAACCAAGTTTTAGCAACATATGAGTTTAATGAAAAGGGAAGGACACATTCCAAACCCCGTCTACGATGATTTGACTAAAAAATTGATGGGTTAATTTTCAAAAAAATTATATTTAATAAGTATGAAAGGAAAGGACCAATTAAAGATAAAGTAACACATACAGGATTCAATATGAAATCCCTTGCGAAAACTATGGATTGTGAAATTTGATTGGATCTTTGACCAAATTAAGGGACTCACAAATCGTAACTTGGCCACACAAATTGATCCTCAACTATCCCTCGGGATTGGCTTGTAATTCGATTATTTGCTCACTAACTAGCCCGCAGGTTTAGTTCACAAATAAAGAGTATTGATAATTAATTAACCTGCATGATTAAGCAACAATGAAAACGCTCACACGCAATTGAGTAAAACTCAAAATTTTGAATATTTGATTGATACAAATGGTCAAAGGTAATTAAAATGTTGAAAACAATCCTCTATTTATAGTACATAGGTGTGGCCTTCAAGAATACAAATTAGACAAAATGACTTATAGCAGTTTTAAGAAGTTAAAACCATATCTAACTAAAATAGCTAAATTAATATAAATGATGACCATATTCATCCAAGTAAATCAATCCAAATATTGGTTAAATTTTTGAATGAATCTGTCATATCTAAACTTACCAAATTTAATTCTAATTAAATCAAAACAAATCATCTAAACCCTAATTAAAATATAGCCAAAACTATCCTAATCCAACATGGCCGAGTTTATGGCTTTATTCATAATAATAGAAAATTAAACTAAAATGATCTTACTACCTCATTAAAAAAACCCAATGAAAAAAAGAGTATAGTGTTATACTCCTAAAACCCTAATTTAATAAATGAATTTAGAAACCATAATTCGTATCAGGATTCTATAAAATATTATAATTATATAGGATAAAATATGACAAAAGTCTAATTCATGAAAATTAATGTTGAGAATGAGATGATTAATTTTGAAACTGAAAGTAAATTTATAACTTCAGTCAGTAGCAAACTATGCAACACCTATTTTCCAAAAAAGGTTTGCACAAGACTGGATGCTCTGGTTAGACAGTTTATCTGGAGTGGAGATCTCAACAAAAAAATGCATTCACTACTCCTAGATCCCTACGCAGTCTGGGAGAAGGCAAGAGTTGTTCGATTCCTATGAGAAATCTCAATTCTGGGATTACTGACATGGCATCAGAGTGGCAGAAGAAATCATCGTGACCAAATCTCCAAAGCAATGGTGAACATGAAAATGAATTCCACAAATGCAGCCTTCAAAGAACACTAGAACACATCGATTGGAGCTTGGGTTCGAGCTGATACACGGGATTCCATGATGGATTGTTCTTACCAGGTACATAGTGATGGCAAATTCCACTTTGTAGGGGGGAGTACTAGCCATTCTGTATTGTTTAAAGTACCACTTGATCAAGAATGAGGAAGGAATCCACATTTGAACAGATTGTGCCAACGCAGTTAAGCTCATTGATGGCGAGTTAGGCCTTCTAGCGGGCGTAGAAGCGGGTATGTTAATAAAAATTATACTTTCCATCAGGGGCGGAGGCAGGATAAAAAAAGTGGCGGGGGCTGAAATTTTTTTAAAAAATATTTGCATATATCATAGGGGGCTAATAAAAAAAATTTCAAATTTTTACCATATCTATTTTCCGTACTTTGCGCCTCGGCGGGGCTGGCGCCCCC
>JAULKJ010314921.1:0-10762 GCA_032355405.1 Rubia balearica | reverse complement strand
GGAAAGGGCAAGGGGGCAAGAGTCTTCAATTCTGGGAACTCCCAACTCGAGGAACGAGTTCAAAATTTAGCTTCCACGATGAAGGAGATAATGAAGGGAAGAATGCATCAAGTCAAACTTGTGAGGTTTGTTCATTGGATCATCCCACCGATACATGCCCTCAACTTCAAGATGAAGGGTTTGAAGAAATATAGGCAATGGGATACCAAAGTGGACAAGGACAAGTCTGATAAGGTTTCCAAAGAGGATAAGCTCATGAGAAGAAGTATGATCCATACTCCCAAACTTACAATCCCGGGTGGAGAGATGAGCAAGCCGTGCAATCAAATCCTCAAGGTGGTTTTCAAGGTAGCCAAGGTGGGTTTTAACCAAATCATCAAGGGGTACAAGCACAATACCAAGGGAATCAAGGGTGTTATTGGGCACCAAAACAAGGCTACCCAAGGGATGAAGGCTCATCAAAGCCCCGAACAGGAAGATCAAGGTCAGAGCACGAGAAGCTTATGCATGTCATAACCACAATGGTCACAAATTTGGAAGACCACACCTCCGCAAGATTCAAGAACTTGGAAACTCAAGTTAGCCAAATCGCATCTTCCGTAGCCCAGTTGGAGGCTAGGGATTTCGGAAAACTTCCCTCGCAACCGGAATTGAACCCAAGGAAAAATGTAAGCTCAATCACCTTGAGGAGTGGGAAAGATACCAAGGAGTCCGAGAAAATTGTGAAGACCGGGAAAGAGATGGAAGAGGAACTTGTAGTGAGGGATAAAAAAGCTGAATAGGTGGCCACTCAACCACCGGAGAAGAGAGAAATCGAGAAAGTCCTTCCACCACCACCTTTTCCGGTGACTTTGCGGGAAAAGAATTGCAAGGATGGGAATAAAGCCCTTTTTGAAGTTTTTCGTAAATGTGAGGTAAACATTCCTCTTTTTTATGCTATCAATCAAGTGCCTAGGTTTGCTAAATTTCTTAAAGAGTTATGCACGCCTAACAGAACTAAAACATTGAAGAAGGTTGAAAAAAATTAAAATTGGTGGACAAGTGTCGACTATTTTTCAAAAGAAATTACCTCCTAAATGCAATGATCCTGGCATGTTCACTATCCCTTGTGTCATAGGTGAAATATTTTTTTTTAAAAAGTAATGATAGACCTAGGAACATCTATTAATGCAATTCCCTACTCTCTATATAAGACTCTTAACTTAGGGACTTTGCATGAAACTAGGGTGATCATACAACTAGCCAATCATTCCCAAGCTATTCCAAAGGGATTAGTGGGAGATGTGTTGGTTAGAGTGAATAAACTAGTTTTTCCCACCGATTTTTATGTTCTCGATATGTCGCACGATGAGAGTGCACCCCCTATCTTGTTCGGGAGACCGTTTTTAAAAATGGCGAGAACTAAGATCGACGTGCATAGTGGTACTTTGACATTAGAGTTTGATGGAGAGAAAGTAGGTTCTGAGATCTACAAGGATAAAGGGCTTCCAAAGGATAAAATATCTTGCCATGGTGTCACTATAGTTGAAAGTTTGCATGACCCTCACAATGAGTTTGAACATTTCCGTATGATTATTTTGATTGAGTTGATAAGGGAATGAATAAGGCATCTAAGGAATTTTCTAGTATTTTCTCTAGTACTAACTTGCAGCGAGTGAAAAAAGAAACCTCATGTAAACCCTTTTCACTCCAAAGAGTTCCCAAAACCACCGGAAAAGGGATGAGTCACACGAGTCCATTTGGCTCCGGAGATGAGGTTTAAGGCGAGACAATGTTGGATACCAATACTGGCGGAGACAAGAATAAGTGTAACAAAGGATGGTGACTCCGGTGACCCGAGGTATGTTTTGAATAAAGCTTGAGAAAGGGATTATGTCGTGCTGACGACGTTAAATAAAATTGGTTTAGAAAATCCAGATGTTATTGATGCAATTCTGTTGATGTAGTTTCAATTTTTGAAAGCTTTGTGAATACGTCATGCCGACGACGTAAAATAAACTTGGTTTTGATCATTCGGATAGTCATTCGTGACATTCCGTCGATGTAATTGTGATGTACTTTTTGTTAAGGATAATTAAGTACAATTTTTTTATAACACCATTACGCTTGGATTGCATGATTGTTTTGTAGAAAGCATTTGGTTTTGAAGAAAAAGAAAAAAATTTGGAGGCGAGCAACCCGGGCTCGGAGAAGTTCAAATCATGGACCATGAAGATGTGCAAGGTTTGGGATACTCACACATTCCCCCATCTCCAAAAATACCAAAATCCTTCCCTACCACCACTAAATACCACCCGAACCTATTTCCCTACTACCCACTTGAAACACTCAATTCAAAACCAAAGAGGTATCTCTATCCTCCCTTGACATTTCAATTCTCAATTAAACTTGTTGTGCATGATAGTGGTTGTTATTGGACCTTTATGATAGAGGTTGTAGGTAGAATATATTGTGGTTGTGGTAGTTGGTCCATTAGATCTTATAGTTGTGCTACTAAGTGTGTTTTTGGTGTCCATTACTCATCATGAATATTCTCTCATTTTCTCTCCTTGACATGTATTCTGGAATGTTTTTTGCATTGAGGAAAATGCAAGATTTAAGTGTGGGGGAGGGGAAGAAGATGATACTTTTGATTAGTAGATTAGTTACTTTTAGTAAGTAGCTCTTTTGAGAGCATTTTTAACAAAAAAATTTTGAAAAAAAATAGAAGAAAAAAGAACCTCGCTAAGTTGAAAACCCGAGAGGGCAACTTAGGCAAAAGTGAGGGGCCTGGATAGTAAGAAAACTCGAAAGAGCAACCTATGAAAAATGAGAGGTCAAATGGTGTGGAAAAAGGTGAGGGTATGCATTGAAAAAGAGAAAAAAGTGTGAAGCTAGGACGAAACCCCGAGAGGGATCCTAGGCAAAATGAGAGAAATTGAAAATTTCATGCTTCTCTTGATTTGTCTATTGGATAGTTTTTTGGGTAGAGTAAGTTAGCTTGACATTATATGTACACCTCATTATTGTTATGGTTTGTTGGATGTTTAGATTATCTTAGCCTTTGGGATGTGAGAGCATGAGAGATTCTTATATCTTTTGGGGTTTGGGTAGTTTAGGAATAAGATGTTGGGTGTTTTGGGAAAAACTTTGCATGCAAGTTTACACTTAGCTCTATGGTCGTTGCACGACAACCCTAGTTGCTACAAACTATTATGTTTATCCTATCGGGGTACACTGAGGGTTTTTACACCTCCCGTTAGGGATCTCGTCCCTAACATGAACATTATTATACAATGATCCAATCAAGTTAGACTCTAACGATCGGAGCAGTACTCTCAATCATACATGCATGCACTAACAATGTCGATACTCACGAACTTACAATAGGTCTAAAAGGTAGCAATCAAGCCTAGCACAATAACATATCACATATGAAACTACGGTATACCATAGAATACACATAGCATGCATCTTACAAGAATAAAAGCTCAAATCAAACATGAATATTCAAAGACATAAAAGATAGGAAGATCTAAAATCTCACAAAATCATCACCTAGTCATGAATACAAATAAAATCCCCAACATTGAACCCATTTCAATCATTGGATTCAATGCCATATGCATAAACTAGGAAATAGTAAATGAGAGGAGATGAGTCAGTCTCTTTCTCTCTCTACCTACTCTTGAAACAAAGAAAATGAAATCACAGCTCCTTAAACCATAGTAGACTAGTGCCTCTTTATATAGTAGATGGAAAATGAGCCTCAAAGAATAAAAAACAAAGGGTTTCAGCCATGTCGGCACAGGCCATGCAATAGTACATTGCCCATGCAAAAGTACAAGGGCTGCAGACTGGAGGTTTTCCTTAGCCAAACTGATTGCGCTGCCCGCGCAAAGTCACGTGGGTTGTCGACTGGAAAGTGTTCTTGGCAGTCTGAGTGGAGCGTCCCGTGCAGAATCTCACGGGCCGATGTCTGGAGTCATCATCCACAGATTCTGATGGCGCGGGCCACAGACTGAAGTTCCTGGTCTTCCCTAGGGATGATCATGGATTAGGTTTGGGTCGGGTCTAATAAGACCCATAACTGACTCTTTAAAATTATTTAGACCCATATCCGATCCGATGGGTCTAAAAGGGTCTTGGGTCTAAAAGGGATCCTAAATAGGTATAATATTCTAATTTGTTTTGTTCACAAAATAAAATATAGATTATCTTAAATACAAATAATTCAAGTTCAATATGTGCATGCATTATTTTTTCAAGAAAAAAATATACATTACATATTATTAATTGAATTAAAAATAAAAATACGGAGAGAATATATATGAAAGTAATCTAGAAATTAGGGTAAATTATATATATAGTTAGGGTTATATGGGTTTACGAGTTGGGACTGGGTCTTAATATTTTAGATCTGGAATCGAACCCGTATTTTAAAATCTAGACCCAAACACAGACTCGAACTCTATAGGTCTAAAAATTTTGGACTCATATTCGACCCAATGGCTCTAGACCCCGTGGGTCTGTGTCGGGTCTTAGATCCGTAATCATCCCTAGTATTCACCTTAAGGAGGCACGGCTCGCATCGAGACTTAGTCTTAGAAGCCACTTGTTTGGCACGGGTCGTGTAAATGTACACGGACCATGCTGATATTCCATTCCTACCCAACTTTGATTCTTTTTCTTCAGCGCATCTTATCTACAATCACAATTAAGCATGTGGCCTTTGGTCTACTACCATTCTTGTGAATGACCCTCAACTGTCTTCTACCATTTTTGCGAATGACTTTCACTAAGCTACTCTGAAGTGCTTACGAGCAATCTACAAATAAACTCACAAAATAGAATCTAGATGATCGTAAGGACATAGTATCTATGAGATCTAAATAAGTCACGAAACGAGGAATTTAGACAAGAAAACCAACAATGACCATCTAAACCCCTTGTAATGTAAACCCACTTAAACCTAGCTTTCTACCATACAAAATCCACTAAAATATATGTTAAATGCATTAGGAAACACATTCTTTTAGCGTCTCATCATTTTCGATGGTGCCGGATTCAGAGGACTAGGAGTCCATATTGGTGTTGTCTTCGGCCATGCAAGGGTTTCTTTAAAGATCATAGTGTCCCTTTACCTATGGGATCTACGAGGAAGACCAATCGCCACTAGACTTCAGATGTTCGCAATTGTCCTTGTTCCAAGATGTCAAAGAAGGCCGGTGGTTGGTGGTGCGTGATGGGAGTCATGGTCCTGATTCCACTGGAGTGTTGCTCTCCATAGCGGCTGCAAGCATCGACACCACGATTCAAAGGGTACTCGTTTAACATTATAAGATTAAATACATGTTTGTGTTTGAATGTTGAAACATTTTATGCCTTAAAAAATCACCTTCTTATCATATTTTAATGCTTTAAAATACTTTATGAATCTTTTCACATATTTTTATAATTTTTTCTCGTAAAAAAGTATGAAACTCGTGTTATTCTTTCGCTTGGCTTGTAAAAAAAGATATTCATGTGTCGTTGTATGATTTTTATGATAAGATTTGAGTTGCATGTTTTGTAAATGAACCCTGCTACCCATGATGATTAATTTAATGGAAATTAAAAATTAGATGTTGATATTTTCAGATCTTGGTGTATATATTCGTTTATGTACTGGTGTGGTTAGGTTTTGTAATAAATAGAGAGCATAAGGTAAAATTACTTTGTTTATGTACTGACACTTTGAAGGAATGCTTTGCTTTGTTTATTTATTGGTGTGAGATACTTTGAATAATGATTTTATTGCAAACAAGGATGACACCGTGATTAATTTTATATTATGCTTAATTATTTTAGTTAATTAATAATAGTGACGTGGAAGTTTTTTTTAAAATTTTGGGTTAATGGAAGCAAACATCTCTTTCTAGTGTAATGGAAGCTTTTTGGATATTCTTGTTGGCAGAACAAACAATTTTTCTCAGGTGCAAGTGGTTTGTTACTATATGTCCAATTATTAGAAATTGAACTTAACTATATCATGAAAGGACTGCTAAGAATTTAAATTTATCTTAAACTAATAGTCCTTCTGCTTTTGGTAGTTGACAGGTTCTATTATGCCTGTTGTGGTTTGTTTACATGCTATAGATTTGTTGGTTATATGGTTTTAAAGTTGGGTTGAGAACTTGAAAACTTACTTTGTGTTTCTGGCAGCCATAAATTCTATGAGGTATGAGTTATATCCTTTTTCTTGTCTCTCACTTGGAGGGTTATTGCAACGTAAATAGTGCAATGCCTCCTAATTCAGGTGTCGCCAGATTCTGCACAGCTCTGGTAGTGAGAGATGGTGTACTTGTTGATGCCAATATGGTTGGCAGATCCCAGGTGACGCGGATAGGAAGCTATGGTTATGTTCTTGCTGGGGTGAGAACTTATCCATTCCACACTATATTATTTTTATGACATTGTTCATTATCTAATCATTTTTTTTTCTTTCCGTAAACATTTTAGGGACAATTTTTCCTCGACAATGGTTACCATCTGAGTCCCCCGAGTCATGTTCATAGGTTCATTTCTTGACACACTACTCCAGGTTGGAGGAAGTATGATCATAGTTCAATTTTCAACATAATGCGTAATTAGTTACTCAAATGGGTCATATGATAACGAAAAGGTGATCATATTCAACAATGGATTCTAGCTTTGTAATGGAAATTATTTGTACTTTACGGAGCTGAAACTCATCCTTCATCTCATTTTTCAAGTTAGGCAGCCATGTGATTCAACTCCCATAAAGATAGCTTACCCGATGTGAGGTAAAAGAAAGGAGAAAAAAATATGGTAAAAAACTACTTGAAACACATTGGAAAAAATAGGGATAACTAACTAATGAACTTTAATCTGCTGGTTATTTGTGATTATATTTTCTCATTGAATATGTGTGATTTACTATATGTTGCCTATATGTGACTTTGGTTGTTGGGAACATATGCTACATTGCTGCTTTACTGTGAGCCCTTGTGGGGGATCAAGGCTATGAATTTCATTCGAGTGACAAATTCATTATTGTTCTTCACTATGGACGATTAGGCCTAAATAAAACCCATTTTGTGCTGTTAGCTAGGACAGAACCCTGTTTTGAGTGTGCTGCTTACTGTGATGACTTAAGAATTTCCTTTTGTTACAGCAACCATGTTTTATTTGCATTGGAGGGAAGTTCTAGAGTTTGTTAGTTGGTAGCCTCCCAATCACAAATTGATTTTTGTGGTTAGAACTAGTAGCCTTTAGCAATAATGATGCCTAATGATAGAACAATTTTTTTGAAGGCATTGTAAACAAAAGTAGATTTAGGATGTAATTAAATATTAATAATAGCTTAACAATGTCTTACAAAAATGATGAATGATGTTTCATCGTAAACAGTGCATGGTTTAGTTACATGTTTACCCCAAAAACCAAAAGCATGCAACAGTTCGATCACTCAAAATAAGCCTTAACATACTTTATACCTTAGCCCACATTGTTTATGTTCTCGTGTTTCCAAATGTCTTGAATTAGCTTTTGGATGTTGGTGGTGGTGTTGTGCACGTGTAGGAAATCTAAGCATTCCTTAACCAAAGTCAAGTCCAATTCTAGGTCTTTAGGCAACTCACTCATTCTTGATAGAGTGTCTTTCTTCAGGTGAGGGAGGGGGAAAGTGTTACAACCTCCTAATTTTGTCACTTGCACACATACAACTTGCAATGAAATCCAATTTTTTTGAGAGTCTTAAGCTGCAGGTCTTCATATGCACTCTCCTCTGCCTCCACAAATTGTTCCACTGTTCTCCCTGCCCTCTCCTATTGTAGACTTAGAATTACCCAGAAAAGCCCAAATCTAGGATATTCAAATCAGGTGAATTTGAAGGTTGAAAATATAATATGAACTGAAATCCATCTGAGTTTGCAGCACACTCAAACTCTCGGTCACAACGTAGAATGTGTGGCTTTGCATTATCTTGTTGTAGATAGATCCTTTTCGATGCATTTCATGGCTATCTTTGTAAGATTGTTGGAATTGCTTTCTTGATTAGGCATTCCATCATCTCTATGCGACAAACCTTTACTTTTATCCTTAGTTTCTATGGTACCAGCAAGCCTGTTCTTACTTTTCCTTTTGGTTGGAACATTTTCAATTAGTGGGAAAATGCCTAACTTTCCATAAAAATGACATAACCATTATCTGCAATAATTGGTATAGCTACGCGAACATTATTTTAGGTATATAATCTTTATGTTGACATGTCTTATGTGGGTTATCCTCTTAGGTAAAAGTACGTAGTTTGCTGATTCCTCTAAAAGATAGAACTATTTTTCCATCTAAATGAACAATATTGTACATACTCTTAGATTTAAACTTCGAGGAGTTCCTTTCGAACTTCAGTTTCATGCTTGCATAAAGTACTTTATCTACCTTGCATGTTTCTCTTATAAGAGGTTTGATAGAACTGTCATGCTTTCTCAATTCTCCCTACTTAATGTGTCAGTGTATTGTACTTTTACTCATTTTGCATTGTGTGGCTACCCTCCTACATGTTTTTCACAGGGACAACTGGATAAATTTGAAAGCTTCCCGGTCCAGTATTTATTTTTCTTAATTTGACAAGGTTTCTTACTTTTTACATGTAGTAGCTTTCCTGCTGCTTCACTACCCTTCATATGTGGTGCACCGTCCTCAGCCCAATGCTCCACCTCTTAAGTGCCTCTGTTGTCCATCCATAGCCAACCCTACCATTGTGTTGTGTCAACAACAATAACTGATCAACTGCATTCCTCTTATCATCCGTGAGATTTTTTCTCCTCATTGAAGATGGTTATTAGGCTCAATGATGTTTTTGAGAGCTCAACCAATTTTGGCTTTGCATTTTCTGGGTTTCTATAATTTTTGAAAGAAAAAGAAGGTTGCACTAGATATGAGTAGAAGATTTAGGGTTTAGAATGAGGGATTTTAAAGAATTTGAAGTCAGGGTTGGTAGGGTAGAGGTAGAGCAGTAGCCTTTTTAGAATTTTTTATTCTATTCCTGTACTTTCCCCTCTTTTTTTTGTAAAAATTCCAGGAACTGATAAATTTTGAGGGAATGATTCTGGGTCAAGTTAATGTTAAAGCATACACACACACACACACACACATATATATATATATACATATATATACACATATACACACTCACACACACATATACACATATATATACACACACATATATACATATAGATACATACATATAGATACATACATATATACTAATATAGATATATATACTTATATACATGCATACATATATATATATATATATATATATAGATACATGTTGATAAAATTTTGCTTGTAAATTGATGCTGTCTTCAGAGTTTGTAGATGACAACAACACTAAACTTTACCCCAACCAGAAGCTGCCAAATGTGGCCAGCTCAACAATATTAAAGATTGTGCCAAAAGGTGTTCGACCATTGGTGGTGGGACGGAGAGAGTATTTATTTAGTTAAAACTGATTAAATTTAACCATAAATTTTTATTGATGTATAAGTAAGGATATTATCATGTGCATAGTGCTAGATTCATCTTAATTTGTATTTTATGAATATATATTTTTTAATTATTAGTTATACACAAGTAAAGATATTAATAGTCAAACATTTTTTTAGTCAACTGTTAAAAGTCAAAGTGTGCAAGTTAGTCCCAGAAAGAGAAAGTATTAAAATTTTAAAGGCAGATCATTTCATTTCTAATAAGGTAAATTATATCGTACCCCTGGAGTACGGTTAAGTATTGTATCCCCAAACATTATATTACATGTGAAAAAATAAAACTTTACTAAATATATGCATAAATAATAGGAGAGAGCGTATTAATTTTTACTGTAAAGAAAATTTAGTTACCGAGATACATGATTACTAGCATAATCATGCTAAATTGTATTATATGTCCCTTCATACTTTTGGGGTCATGTTTGATCAATTGGGAATCATGTTTAATGTGTTTAATTCAAAATTTTCCTTGGATTGAAATCCATTCAGTACTGTTCAGAGTTCTATCTTCTTGCTAAGGGATGCCATGTAATTTGGTAGTGTCCAAAAATCGTCTTATGGTTAGACCATGGACTAAATATAAATAGTGTGAATATATGACATGGAGTTAATAAATTTGGAGGTCAAATAATATATTTTCATTTTCGGAGTAATTAACATAAAATGTGATAAACTACGTGGACCTCATTGCAAATTATTCATTTGTTTGCCTGACCCCTCTATCTCCTCTTACACATCTCTAATTCATCCTCATCCACCTCAAGATCAGAGAACTGCGTGACGCCATGAACGGCGCTGGAGTCCATTGACTGGTGCTCAAGCTCTTAATGACCACCCTAAGGCGGTGTATGTACTCGTCATAGGTAGAGTAGCTTTTCTCAAACTATTAGATGTAGCACTTGAATTAGATCTTGGTTCCCGTGCCTAAGCAATAATAGAAAAATTGTCTTTGTTGACACGTGAAATTGTTGTGAAAATACACATACAATAACACTTTTTGGTATCCCAACAATTTGTTAATGTGTGACTTTTTCCAGTGTTATTATAAATCTAAAGTTGCGATAAGTATTTTCGGATCTTAATTAAATTATTGAAAAATATATAATAGTGTTGGGATAGATATAATATTCTAACACATTATACTGTACTTATATATATAATAGTGTGATGATAAATAATTATCATTTAAAATTAGTGAAATTCTGAAAATGAATACTGTGGGGATA
>JAULKJ010314901.1:0-10763 GCA_032355405.1 Rubia balearica | reverse complement strand
TCTTAGTTGCAATATTAAAGTTTTATTATGAAACATGTAGTAGTTATAAAATTTATAACCCGGTTCATGCAACCCGATAATTTTATCTTGATTTCTTCTAATTTACACTTTAAACCTTGGTCTTTCCATTACTTATGGAAAGATCGTCTTTCAAGAGACGGACTCAAAGGTTTATCCATAAAATTAAGTTAAAAGGGAAAAATCAAGAGATAACGTATAAATTAAATTAATTAATGTTGGTTGGGTGGTCCATAAATTTCAAGAAAAAGAATGTGTAAAATCGATATATTTGAGACTAAATTCTTTTAAATTAAACGTGTAAAAGGTGAAATATTTGAAGGGTTGGTTTAAAATTTAAGAATGAGCCCAACATTAAAAGGCCAGAATTTAATCACCAGAACTTAATCTTTGGGCTTTCGCAACCATTTAATTTGAAGAACCCAAAATATGTCTTGGATCCCAAAATAAAAATAAATTATAACATAAAGAAGGTTGAATTTTTTTTCGAGGCGCACTGCCTTCTGTGGTCTTGAGCCGGCCCTACGAACCGATTCTAGTTGAATTTATACCGGTGTACAAAAATGCATGACCAGTTAAAGAATTTAGGTATCGATATGTTGAAATTCATATCAGTACTCATTTTAGTCAGCATCGGCACTTACCGGTGCCTATGATATTTTGAAATCAGCTTGTATTGTAGAACCGACATAGCAATTCGTAGCACCGAAATGTAATTTTTTGATCATTTTTTTAGCACGGGTTCATCATTTTTACAAATATGGAGAAAATGCAGCACAGTATGGTATTATTTTTTATTACTAGTGCTAGTATTATAAAAAAATAAAATGGATATTTTAAATTTATTTGCTCCATCCCGGATCAAATACGGAGAAAATGGATTTAATAATCCCACAAAATTTACTTAAAAAGAGTAAATTTGCAATTGAAAAAAATATGGATCCACAATTGAAAATAAAAGAAAGCATAAAATATCATTATTAATAAACTACTCTTATCAATCATCCAAATCCAAATCCAAATCCCACACTTATCAATCTATTAAATTTCCTTAGGCATCAATATTTATCTTTGCATCTTTTGAGTAAACATTAACCCATGCCTCACACCATTTATCAGCCACCTCTTGAAATTCATATGCATTGTATAACCCGCACCCCTCTAGAAAAACCTGCGGTTTGATTAAATGTAAGGAAGTAGGATGTGGTATTGAAAATGAAGGCAGAACTGTTGTTTTTTGAGTAGTTGTGGTACTTATGTCAAGTAGATTCTTTAAAGTTGTCTTCAGAACCAACTCTTCTACGAATAGCATGACATAATAGCCGCATTCCCAACAACTCCCTTGTTTTCGACGCTAAAGCAGAAAACAACAATTATCAGTGTATGGAGACAAAAAAAATTATGAACTACTTATAAAATCTTTTACAAGGATATGAAGACTTACATTAATGTTTGTTATGTTCCAGGTAAAATCGGCTGAGAGTTCTTTCTTCCTTTTCGATCTCATATTTACATGCAAGCCCGTGGATATAATATTTTTAAATATTAATAACAAAATTTTGACGGGAAACATAAAATATAATTGAACGGAAAGAAATATCTGGAAATCAATAGGCTTCCGACGTGATCGACAGATTTTATACCACTGGTCAACATGTCCAAGGTGAAAGCATCGTTAGTACCAGGACAAATGATGAGGAACCAATGTTACATGCGTTAATATTTAACAAATTGATATGTTGGGAATATGTTAAATAAAGGGATAGTAATGGTATAAGATTAAGAAAATCTATCTGACCTCCTGAGGTAGGGTACTAAATACATGTCAGTTTCAAATGCAATCATCGTGTCCCAGATGAGGCTTAATCGGTTAGTGATATTGACCGGTGTTGACTCTTCCTGTATTCGAGACACAAAATTGGATTTGGCCCATGTTGTTATCCTTCACTTTACTCCATAAGTCCCTGTCAGAGTACGAGTAAATTTAGGTCCTCTAGCCTTTTTAAAATAAGAATGGGAAAATTTGAAATATGTAACTTACCTCATCCACAAATCCATCTGAGTGTTCGAGATCCATTTCATACCATGACAATTCCCCAGCTTGCCTCCGAACTCCAACATTTGCTCGATATCCAGACAACATTTGATATGTCTGCCTAATGTGGAATCCGGAAATTGGGTGAAATACGCAACCTCGCCCTTAGCATTCATGTTCTTAGCCACCTCATTGCAGTATTTGATGTACTCATTCATCATTGGATAGTTCGTCAAAGGGCATCTGCTTACAATCTGTATGTGCAATTTTAAATATCAGGATTTAATTTAACGAAAAGTGTTGAATTGAAATAGTAATGTGTTATATATATATATATATATATCACTAGTTTAAGAGACTTTGGTTTGTCCAATGGTTGCTTCCCGGCCTATAACTGGTCGTAGAACTAGATGACTTTGTCGAATATGTATTTGTTGGCTGTTGCACGAGACAGAAAAACAATGTTGTATTGCAATCAGGAATTGGACGCTAGGGATATACGAAGCAAATGAATTATATAAATTGGTTTGATGAAATTACTTCGTCGTCGCTGAGATTCAGGAATAACCCGTCCTCGTATGGGGAATCGTTCTGAGGCATGATTTTCTCCTCTTCCTTTGGGGGATCATCATCTTGGTCGACCAAAGTCTATGGGCCTCTCCAACATCAATGAATTTGTGGTTGGCCGAAGGCAATCCCACTTTAGCATGAAAGACCAGTGCACAAACTCATACATGAACAACTCCATCGGTCGAACTATGGCTATGACTTCGTTTTTGGAGAAACTCTTTTGCCACCATAACCCTTAAGCCGTCAAGGTTCTTGATGAACTAGGTAACATTGTCCTCATTCTGTTATGCATTGCAGAACATGATTATTTAGAATACAGAATAACATTAAAGGTTTAGTTTTCGGATCATATAAATTAAATATAATTGAAATATATTTTTGTATCTCCTTATCATCCTCCTTATCGCTAAGATCACCCTCAAACTTGGTTTTAGCAGTGCTGACTTGGATCAATGCCTTATCAATGAATGACTTCGGATCGTCGAGACCCATTGGGATTTTAACTCCTCTAACAGTTGCAATCCTCTTGACTAGCTAGTCAAGGTATGCCACCATTGCTTTGACCACCGACTATTCTGTAGGTTACTTCTTTGATATTGCTGGCCAGGGTGACGAGATTCTCCCGCCCTTGCTTCGGCTGTGAGTGATATGGGATACGGAAATAGTTTCTGGGAGATTGGTCCGAGTACCCCAATACCTCCCCGGGTGATCCTTCTTATCGGTGACCTTTATCAAAATGTCCTCACTGGGTTCCAGGATTAATGTGTCCATCGCATCCTCCTAGTTCATCCTTATCTGTGATATATGTCCAAGTTAAATACATTACAATGAAGGGATAATAGTATATTAAAGTATGTATAGGAAGGTTGATTAACTAAGAAAAAAAGTACTTACAATATCAGCAGCGATGGCCCTGCCATTCGGGTCAGTATATTCTCCCTTATTCCTCAGCTTGATTGGACTCGAGGTAGAACAATGATCTGTCAACATTGAAATTCATTGCACTCAAATCCTGTTCAATCTCATCCTCCGTGTATCCCTGAGTAGCAAGTTTTGTTCTCTCTTTTTCTTTCAACTTCTTGACAATCTTGGCTCGAGATACCCAGTGACCACTTCTACCAGTTCGATGGGTATATTTCTTCTACTTTGCTTGGGCGCTAGCCGTCACCCGTATTTTCTATGGAATTCAAAAGAGGTAAGTTAGTCTTTTGTAATACATATAAGCAATGCATATAAGCAATGCATAATATGTGAATTTACTACACGATTGTCCATAAAGAGGTTACCTCAATTTTCGGTGTCGTCCTCATTTTGTATAACCTGTTCCACTCCCCCTTTTACATCCACTTATATTTTTTTCAAAGGTTTTGTTTTGGATTTTTTGTACCGTTAGCCACCTCATGGATGTATTTTCTTGCAATCTTTGACTTCCAATTGCGGTGGGGGTTGCCCGCATTAATATAAACAATTCCCTCTAAATTTTTGAGTTGTGTTGCAGTCAATTTTTGCTCAAACTTGAAGCTCGCCTGCATAGAATTTACAAAATAAATTTAGTAAATTAGTAATGGTTGTAATATAAAATAATGGAAATTTGCAAATTTTCGGTATAAATGGATCTTACCAAAATATCTTTCCATACCTTTTCCTTGGTACCAACGGGGACGTTATTCCAGCGTCTATGAGTTCCAAACTTGACGTGCCGCTGGAATGCATAACTAAAATATGTAGTCCACACGTTCCAATTCTTCGTGCAAACCATGTCAACAAAGTTGAACTCAAATGGCATGGGTTTTTATCTCTTTTGCGAGCATCACTGATTGACACATGACTGTCCCACGTTGCTTGCACCAAGTATAAATTTCAAATTTGTCCAACGCTTTCCCTTTTGTTCCCCCCGCCTTCAATATATCTGCTTTCCAACCTTCTTTCTGGGACCCTTTTTTCTTCAGAGGCTTCTTGTCCGGTGAAGAGTCAACTTCATCTTTGGTGGGATGGGTTCCTCAATTTGTATGTTAAGGGGAACGGCGGTCGTGGTGTGCTCATCGGACACAATTTTTGCTTCTGTCTCACCCCTCTTTCTCTTGGCAGTGCCTTTATTTGATTTGGGAGGAATCTACAATCCACAATAAAAATCCATCAATAAACGACGTTCTTAATCCACAACCACTAAATAAGAAAGACTAATAAATAATGCAATCCACAAACCCCCTAGTAAAACAAAACAACCAACAAATTACTCAACCACAATTGACATACAATACACTATTAGAACATATTGAGGCCAACCAAGAACCACAACAATTCACTTGAACTCATTCCAGAACCAACAAATAATACATTATTATAAATAAAAAACAACCAAGGATATCGCATTTGAACGAATCCACAACTAATAAATAATACACTTGTAGAACTCAATCAAAACAAAGAGACACCAATCTTTTTCAACTCAATCCCCAACTAACATGCAATATACCATTTCACCCCAAAAACTTGTATAGTAAAAAAAATACAATGTGATAGAATCCATTACCAAGAAACACAAAGAGTATCCACAACAATGTCATTTTTGTTCTTTGAGACAATTCATTGAACATGAAATTTGCATACAATGATTCATGATTCAAAAGGCTAAATCACTAAATTTTAGGAACATTCAATGGCTAGAGGATAAATACCGTCAATTTATGATACCGTTTGTAGTATAGGGAGGCTGGAATGGCTGCCGAAAATTGATGAAACTGACAAACTCGAGGGAAAGAGCAGAGGCTTTGCCTCGGTCAATATTGCTTCAGTTTTGTTGCCAAAAAGTTGTTGCCCCTTGATGTTATATACATGGTGGGGTGGGCGCTAATGGCGGAAGGGGAAGAGGAACCGCCTTCGAGGAGGATGAAACCGACGGCGGTTTAGCGTTTCACTTTAAATATAGGATACACTAGCACCAGTATAAGTGTGAGAATACCAGTGCCTATGATCACTTATAAAATAACTTAGTATGTGGAAGGTTAAAAATTTTCAAAGGACAGAGCATCGGTACACTTACCGGTGCATATGAGTAAATTAATGATGCCTTATATTTTTGCATTGGTACCTATGAGAAAAAATACCAGTGCCAATAAGTAGGTAACGCAGTTGCGTCGGACTGTCTTAATTCACTACAATTAATTTTTCCCCAACCCGAGAGTAAGATGGCTTCAAAATTTCCAAGTATAAAGCACTGGTAGAATACCGCACATATTACCGGTGCCTACCTATCCATAACGCAGCCGCACTAGGCTACTTTCAATGAGCATATTTATTTCTAGCAGGGGACAGAGCAAATGTCAAAATTTTTGGTTAAGCGTTGAGCACTGATATCTTAATCGATGCTAATGAATGTAATACCGGTGCCTATAATATTTCTTTTTCCCACCTTTTTCTGGTTGAATTTTTTAAAAATATTTTAGGTTGCCTCAATAATTAATAGCACCATTACAATGGTTCCCATACCAGTTCTATTAATTTGTTATCTTTCACATGTTCTCCTTTTGGGCCCCATTACAAATTGGGATTAGTGGGATGACAAAGTTGACCAAAACAATAATTAATTCACATATGTGTGATGGAGAGATCACGATTTTGGGAATAATTGTGTAATCTAAATATGCCGTAATATGTATGCAATAAATTTATGATACAGTGCTAAAAGTTTTTAAAACTATTAGGGAAATGAATATCCCCACAAGAGATATAACTCGGTTTATAAAATGCATGCGTACATGTTTGAAGAAAAAAATAATCGGGGGTGTGTTCCCGAGGGTAGTTTAAAAAATGATTACAAATAGGCCATTGTTATAAATTTTTTCCCTCTACATTACCTTCCATTACCTTCCGTTGCTAATTATTCCATGAATATTCATTTTATTGAATAATTGTTGGAAAGGAAATAACTATTAATTTTTGAATAAATGAGAAAAACTGCTAATATATGTTCTAGAGTAAATGATAGTTTCTTACGTGGGGGGAACTAAGAGATGTCGGAAAGGTTAATGAAGACTTATTCGATACCGATCATTAATACTAACTTGGTGTCAAACTTGGAAAATATTGGGGGGAGGGGGGGTTTATGTTTTCGATTACCATCGAGCAGATTTCATTTTGGAGTTACGAGCAAACTTTTTTACTTTTTGCACTTTAGTCTTTCCAAGAAAGTTGAAATTGTCAAATTCCAAAATTTCCTGAACAAGAATGAAATTCAGTGTTAGGACATGACGACTATGTGTTTTGGACATGACTGGGTGAAAGAAATGGCCTAGATTGTGAAATTTGAACACTACAACAGATTCTTTAAAAATTACACTGTGGCCCCAAATTGTGTTATACCAATGACCGTTGCTCCAATCCATTTTATTTTTGTTATTCTTGGTTTTTTATATGATTTTATAATAAAATGAATTTTTGGTGATTTTTTGAAAAGCGCCATTATGTGTTGTCGAGTAATTTAGCCTGGTTTACTTAATTGTAAATTTGTAATAAAATAAAATTATGAATGATTTACATAACCTCCTCGTGGCCTCTCACTGATAATCACTTCACGTCAAACTAGGAAAAGACATCGGGGGCTAAATATTTTCAATTACTTTCGTGTTATTTTCAATTTTGAGTTGCGAACAAATTTTTAACTTTTTGCACTTAGCTTCCTCCAAGAAAGTCAGAATTCTTGAATTCCAAAATTGCATGAACAAAAATAAAATTAAACATTACCGATTTACCAGTTTGTAATTTGAGCATGTATGGATGGATGGAAGGTTACCGAATCCTTACTTTGATCACTTATAACATTCTAGTATGATTATACTGTGGCCCAAGAATGTATTATCTCAATAAGTGAATTTTTTTATTCTTGCATGTAATGAGGTAACTTAAATAAATTAATTTTGTGGGAAATTTTGAAACGTCCCCGTCTATGTTCCATTGTGAATAAAATTGTAAAACCATTTTCCCCACTCATCGAAAATAAGTATGCATATTTTCCAGGATAAAATCAAATTAAATTTCCAAGTATGACATTATAATTTGTCTATAAAACAATGTAGAATTAGAAAAATAAAAGGACGGGACGAGATTTTGAATTTAACTAATTTCATGATTAGTGGTTATGCGTCCTCGAAACAAGCTCTGTTGTCCAATTCCCGTGAACTTGATCCCACACGAATGTCCACTGTGGTGTCATTGTTGCTCCGTGACCGAAAAGGTCCGACTGCCTTGATTGCATGTGGAAATTGGTAGCTTAACACTTTACTAAGTGGTCTCACAATGTTCGGTAAAATTGGCAATCTGTACGCAAATTTTGAAGACTTGTCTCCATGGTTGAAACCCTAGATTCTATCAATGGGGTAGTTTGTGAGGGTCCCATCTTGCAAAAATGATCAACAACAATCTGCGTCATTGGGTGGACAAATGTGTCATGGTCCTAGTTTGGTACACCTGCTTTGGAACAAAGTGACGAACGAGGCTGCAAAAACCGTTGGATCCTTTATTCTCCAATTCCTCAATCAGGTGTGCAAATATCCTGTCACCAACATTCTAATATAGTTTATTCTTTATTGCATATAAAGCCATTACACTACTCTTGTGAAATTTGATTCATGGTTACAGAGTCAATACGGGAGGCTACGAAGTGATACCACACATTCATCTCCGATGTTAGAGATTTCTTCAGATTTTTGTTCCAACCGGGAATGACTAGAGCGTCGACATTGGTACCTTTTCTTGTGACGCACCTTACGATCTCTTTCGCTACTTCGTCGTCCAAATCAGCCTCCTCATTGATCAATGCTCGGATCTCGTCCTCCTCTTCTTGTACATTTGGCAATCCGTACAAATCATTAATAGTTTCAGGAGATAGAGGGACTAATTTCCCCGACATAATACCTCACCCGTACTCATTTAACACCTTAAGTTTTCAAAGAACTCACCTACGAAGGTCAAATTAAAAGCGAGAGGTGTAGTAAAAAGTTTTTCTAATCCCAATTACCGAATTGCTTATTGAAAATATGGATTTGCTTCTATCCTCCTTTCCGGATAATGCTTCCACATTCTGTAATTTTGGGCCAAAACCTTGACTCCTTGGATACAAATCTAACATCTAATTGCTTCAAGTGAGATCTGCTAGAGGGTGACGATAACGCTCCTTTCATAGCTTGGGGTTTTGGGGGCCATGATCTACATTCACATACAAGCATTTTATCAAACAACTTTTATGCTAGTGTAAAATACTCAATGTTCTAACATATTAGAATAACATGAAACATCCCATTATCTCAATCTCAACCACTGTTTTTCTAAATCTAAATCAACGTATTTGAATTACAATTACAATTGAATGGTAGACTAGGAATTTGAAATGAACATTGCAATTCAATATTAACTTTTCATGGTAAATACAAATATTATTTAAATTACCATGTATGAGATCATTTCTAGATTAAAGGGAAACTATGGTGTTACATTATGAAGCACGATCTAAATGAAGTGGAAATGAGGGATTTCAGATCTTTGTGGTCAAAACCTTTGAGTGTTCTTATTAGAATGAGGTAGCTGCAACTGTATGAGTTTTAAAACAGGGAAAATAATGTAGCATCGGTAACAAAACCAATGCCTATGAGTTATAAACCAGTGCCTATGCAAGTCCAACGCAGCCTCACACAACTTCTATAATGCTATTTGTAATACTTTTATGAGACCAGAGAACAAACTTCTATTTTTTTCTTTTAAAGTACTCAGCACCGATATAAATATCTGTGCCTTAATTCAAAATACTGGTGCTAATTTGTAACGAACACAATCTGACGCAGGTGCTTTAATGCATTTTAAAAATATTTCTCGAGACTTGAGAGAAAACTTCTATTTTTTTACAAAGTATGCAGCACCGGTACTAATAACGGTTCATTATTAAAGAACAGCAGTGCCTAGATACATAATACACAGCTTGACACAACTGCTTTAATGAAGCACCAGCATGTATACTGGTGCCGATACTTGTATTACCAGTGCCTTTGCATGAAACAACGCAAATACTCTGCTTCTTTGCCCTGGTATATTATTTAAATACTGGTACTATGACATCCTTCAATTTAAAATTTATCAAAAAATACACCCCAAGAAAGGGAAAATATAAAACCAAAAGATTAGTCATCATTTATAATTCATTGGGGGTATACAAAATGGTAAACAAGGGTACAATAACCTTAACCTATTTCCCCATCTTTTCCTTTTCAAGACTACATCACCTCCCACAATATGACCATTCTCGTCTATCCACAATTCATCCCTATGTGATTGTCCACATATGGTTGGTCCACCGAAGTTCTCCAAACTAGGAAAGTCCGAAGGAAACTCAGCAATTTCAGATTTGACGGGCCGATCAATCTTATCTTCAAAATTGAATTTCTTCCCATGGATTAAAACATGACACTTCTCATTGATTGGGCCTTGGATATAAAATGCCTGGTGAGCTTAGGCGGCTAAGATGAACTTGTCGTTTTTGTAACCCACTCGATTTAAGTTCACCAAAGTAAAACCAATGGGCTTCTCTGAACGAACGCTTGTACCATTTTCGACCCATCTATACTTGAAGAAAACAACAACTTTAAAATCAACATAATCCAACTCCTTAATCTCCTTGATCATCCCATAAAAGGCCATAACTGCAACGCTATGTTTTTTGTCTTTCTTACTCGTCTGCCAGATGGACTCAGATTCCACATAAGCCCCATTATTCTCAGTTGTGCTCTTGTTATCCTTGGCCACTATTGCAAAATTGTATCCACTAATGTCATAGCCCTGTTAACTTTTCATGGTGCAGTCAGATGTCCTTGCAAACACTCAAAGTTTAGTAGACATTTCATCCACAACGCAACAATTATATAAGACCAAGTCACAAACGTTGAAGAATACTCCAATTGTATCTGATTTGACGACCATTCAGGATATAGTTATTCTAATAGTGACATATGCTCTTCAACATATATTGCAGTCTCAATACTGTTTCATAAAACATAAACTTGAACTTTCATCAACTCAGCATTGTAGGGTGTGTAAATTGTACCTTTGGACCATGGGATCCCATTCTTCCTACCACTTTGTATATGCCGCGGAA
>JAULKJ010314891.1:0-10764 GCA_032355405.1 Rubia balearica | reverse complement strand
GAAAAATTCGTCTTCTCAAAAAAATCCGATAGTAAAATGGTTGACCAAAGCGTCAATGAGGTTAAAGGTTATTTTGCCTCTTTATGAAATTGCAGAGTTATATTGGCACTTTCAACCTAAAATCAGAGTCATTTGATTATTTAACTCATATTTTCTAAATTAGCTGATACAAAAAGGTTTGTTTTGAAATGTTGGATTAGGGGGACCATTTTTCCAATATGGCAGACTTAATTTCTGAGTTTCCCTTGGGTTTTTTCCTTTCCACAAAAGACTTCAGGCTGATTTGAACACTGAGCTGTATTGATGTATCTGAGAGGCGTTGAAAGACTCCAGCAAAAGTGAATGATTAAAAAGTAGCATTCATTTAATGCAACATTCACTACTGCAGAAGGATACATAAGAACTGGAATTTTGATCCCTTGGAATACAGATACCTATGTTTGGCATTGCTAGAACGTAGTTTTCCAACACCGGTAATGAATATCGTTGCTAAGAAAAAGTTAGCACCAGCTGGGTATACCCGTGCAAATAAAAGTTAACCGTTGCTGGAAATCTAATGACGCACCAATTGTACGGTTGGAACTGCTACAAGTAACTAGGTGATCAAGTAAAACTTACTAGGGGGAACATGAAACCCAAAAATTCATAAATAACAAACGGATGACCAAACCATACAAAAAACCAAAAGTTCATGTAAAAAACTTGGAAATTTTTAACCACAACCCATAAGTTCATTACATATATCTGAAACTACATAACAACCCATAATTCTTGAAAAATAAAAGTAGACCTAAACATAGATTAACAACATCAATTATCATAAAAACTAGTACCTAAGATCCATAAATCCCAGAAAGAACATCGACGGACCAAGATCGTCAAGGTGAGGTCAAACGCAACGCTGAGGCGTGGTCAGACGTGGAGGTGGCGCTGAGAGATAAGGTGAGGTGTATTTTTTTCTTGAGGAGCGGCGTATTTTTTATCAACCCAGAATTTTTTGAGGAGCTCATAACTTCTACTTGTGACCAGAGCACGTTTTTTAACTGGACATTTTCGATCCAGGAGATGGCGTTGGGGCTGGTGCGCCGTGGAGGTGGAGGCAACGATCGAAGTGCGGCGGCAGAGACATTCCCACAGAAGAAAAAGGACTCAAAAGTGAAGCGACAGATATAGTGGGCTTGAAGGTGTACGACCGGAGAGCTGCAGCGGTGGAGAAGCGTTAGAGACATCGGCGTTGGATCTGGAGGAGCTGTTGTGGATTGTTATAGAGGATTAAGTGAGCGTTATTAGGAGAGAGGGGTTTTATATGATTAGGGTTTGAGTGCTCTAACTTGGGCCAAGTACCTAGCCCCAGTATGGAAACTGATTCTTATGGTGATTATACTGCTGCCTTTGTATTTCCAAAGCAGCTGCGTGACGCTGCTTAAAATGGGCATTTTAAAAGTTTTCCACCCAAGAGAAAATAGAAGAAAAATATTTTGAGTACCTAGCACCAGTATCAGAATCGGTGCATGTGGTGATCATACCAATGCCCATGTATTTCCAACGCAGTTGCTTGACTCTTCTTTAAATGGTCATTTTAATTTATTTTTCCACCTGCGAGAAAAGAGAAGAAAAATATTCTAAGTACCTAACACCGGTAGTCTGACCAGTGCCTATGATTCTCCCATTGGTGCTCATAAATTTTCCTCCAGTATTTTGGATAAAAACTAAAAAATATTTATATTCTCGCCAGATGTGCAACGTCTACACCATAAGAACATAACACTGGTGTGATGATATTATACAACCAAAGCCCAAGTTTATTTAATGTTTTGACCAGAAAGAATTTTACTTTGTGCACTTAGATCCCTCTAAGAAAGTTAAAGGCATCGAATCACAAAATTACTGACACCAAAATGTAATTCACCAAGACACAATCGTGACTTGTGAATTTGGGCCAGAACTGGTGAACTGAGGGGTCTCCAATCAAAACAATGATTACTTGTACATATTTACTTTTTAAAATTACACTATGACCCCCAAAATTTACAAACACGCCCTACAACCTTTTTTCGGCATCCGGTTGGAACCTTAGTTGACATTGTACTCCATAGTGTGTATGTTAAACCCGTAAATGTTAATTACTTTCGTTGGTTATATATATTGTTATTGCAATCAGGTCCTTCTAATGTGCAATTTGGTTAAGGCTTCAAATTATATGAATTTTCATATTCTTTCCTAATTATGAAAATAATAAATAATAAATTCCGTTGATGAAGTGTGGAAAAGTACTAGCATATGTTCTAGATTAAATTATAGTTGATTTCTTTGAAGTAACAAAGTGAAATTGGAATCACTTATGGATCAGTTTTTGCGCCTGACCCCTCATAAATCTTTTGGTCTAGACTTGGAAAATACATTGGGGATGCATGGAGTACCCTCCCATTCGAGCGAATTTGAATTTTGAGCAAACATTTTTTTACTTATTCAATTGGGTCCTTCTAAGAAATTTGGAGGTGTCAAGTCACAAAATTGGCAACACCAAAATGCAATTCACCAAGAGAAGATTGAGACTTTACAATTTGGGCATGAACGAGTGAACAGAGGGGCCTCGAATCAAAACCATGATTACTTGTACACACTTTTTTTAAAATTACTCTATGGCCCTCAAACTTAACAAACACACCCTTCTACACATTAACTAATGAAGCATCTCTCCCAAAATTCACATTTTACTTGCAAAAAAGGGTAGTTGGGCATTAAATGCACTTTTAGCACTAGTATATTATCCCCGATACTGGTGTTAGCTATTTTCCCACCAAATTTAACCGGCCAAAACTACTATTCTAAGCCATAGGCACCGGTAATAGCACTGGTATAAATCATTTATCCCAATATCGATGCTGAAAAATTAGTCAACCAGAATTTTTTTCTTCTTATCTACCGGTATGTTGTACTAGTAATCTGAGAACCGGTGTTGGAATTATTCATAAGCCCTAATATTTTGGTTTTTTGGCCCCATAACCGATGCATATGATATTCCTATAACTGGTATTGCCCTGCCAGTATTGACTTACCAGTTCAATGTACCTATTTTTTCACTAGATCATCCCTCAATCATATTCCCCATGGCCAACGCCTCTGCTACGATATTTAGGAAATGATCCCTACGTTGGAGTGATGTCACAACTTTCGATAGGGGCTACACATTTTCATATGTTCCATTCATCGAAAATCAAGTATTAGTAAGTGCAGCTCATACCTATTTTAAAAAACCATGAATATTTCTTCCAGGATCATAAAAAATTGTTGAAGATATTAAGCTTAATGTTATTGACTAGGAGCTCAAGTGTATGATCGAGAAGGCCGGACAAGTTTTTTCAACATTCATACCATTCAGATCAGTAAAACCATGCACTATAAGAAAATTGACTTATTACTTCACCCCTTTTACTTCATTTTTTTTTTGATTTGGGAAAAAATCGAAGTAAATTTTTTTGCCTCGGTTATTTTTATTTTTGAAGTAAATAATATTTTTACCCCAATTACAAAATAATCGAGGTAAATAATATGTTTTTAAGTTCGGTTATTATATTAACCAGTAAAAGGTTAAAAAATGAAGTAAATAATATTAGCAAATAGCATACGATATTGCATATGTTGTTTAAAAAAGACTGCCAAAATTGAATTATATGTCATTTTCACCGACATGTGATGCGATGGATGACCAACTTCACTGTTATGCAATTAATAGAAAATTTAGAAATTAAAGTTGAAATGATTGACTTTGAAAAAAAGGGGAAGTATTATTTAACATTTTAAAAGATGAGTTTTTTTATGTTACGATTGAAAATGGTATAATAAGAGGGAAAACCACGACAATCAACAAGTAAAGAATTTGGCGGTGGTAGAAAATAAGTGACAAAGAAAGACAAGGTCGTACACTTTTCCCCGTTTTGGGGTCTGATTTGCACCTAAAAGCATTTTTAACTAATGCATTTAGCACATTTATTAGTATTTTTTGGTTGTATGATTGCTATGTTTAGTCGGGTTTACATTACAAGGGGTTTAGATAGTCATTATTGGTTTTCTTATATAAGTCCTTAGTTTTGTAGACATATTAGAACTAATGGACACTATGACCTTACAAGCTTCTAGATCTTATTTTGTGAGCTTATTTGTTAGATTTCTCATAAGCACTTTGACGTAGATTGTAGAAAGTCATTCGCAAGGATGGTAGTAGATATTAGAAGGTTATCCGCAAGGATGGTAGAAGATAAAAGGCTACGAGTCAAAACTTTGTAGTAGATAGATATGTGCCAAGAGGAGAAAAGAGTCAAAGCTCAAACAAGTGAAGACTGGCACAATAGTGTTAAATTGCACGGGTCGTGCCCGCCAAACTTGATGGTGCAGAAGGGTCATGGCACGGGCTGCAGGAAACTATACGACCCGTGCCATTCAACGATCTCGTGCGGTTAAGTATGCAGCACGGGCACGCCATATTACACTACTCGTGTCCCCTTAAAGTTCAAAATCCTAAGACCAGCCCACATCCCGTGAAGATTTGCACTACTGTGCCATCACTTTCCAAGAAATCGACTCAGAACCAGCGCCCCCAAGGTTTTGCACGCCCTTGCCGCTCAGAAGATGAAATTAAGCATCCAACAGGCGGCCTGGAGGGAATCAGATGGTCCGTGCCGTTCAAATGCATAGAAGACGTTCCCAACTGGTGGCCCATAAGGAAATGTACAGCCGTGCCCTTAGAAGAGCGGAAGACTCACGCCCAGCTGGTAGCCCGGACCCTATTACACGGACCGTATGTTATTTCACGGCACGTGCGTGGCTGCCAGCTAGGGTTTAGTTGCCCTTTTCAATCCTCTATTAAGCCAATTTCCTATCTACTATATATAGGGATCGATGTCTACCAGGATTAAGTTTGGCATTAGTTTTTGTTCTTTCTCCTAGTTTTCCTAAGAGTAGGTGGAGAGTAAAGGGGGCTAACCCTTTTCTCCTAGTTCAATTCTTCTAGTTTTGCCCAAGAGCATGGAATCCAATGGATCAATTGGGTTCAATTCTTAGAGAGTAGTGATTTAGTTTGGGGATTTAAATTTGTATTCACGATTTAGTAATTATTTTGTGATATTCTAAGATCTCCCTTTCCTTTAATGCTTGTGAATATTATGTTAACTTGTGCCTTAGCTTCTTGTTAAAAGTATGATTAATATACTATTATGGCTAGGGATGACAATGGAGCGGGATGGGCACGAATTATTGTACCTCCATACCTATGACCACCTAAAATTTTCATACTCATACCTGCCCAATCACCCTTGGCGGGTACCATATTAAAATCCACCCTCATCCCACCACTCACTTAAGTCTCCATACCCATTTCAAATCCATTTTACTCATCCTATTTATATCTCCAAAAAGCCTAAATTTCACTTTAAAATTAATAATTTTAGTATTAAATTTTAATAATATTTACATAAAATATTATTAGTTAATGATGTGCATTAAGGATTAATAATATTTTATTATATAAAAATTAGTGTATACATAGCGGGTATAACAGGGTGGGTGGGGTGGGGTGGGGAGGGTATTAACTAATAACCTTGCCCCGACCTACTATCCATGGTGGGTATCAATTTTTATACTCATACCTTCCCCACCCCCATGAAACCTACACCCAAACACTTCTCATTGGGGCAGATGCGGGGTGGGCTTCCACCAAAACCCGTTCCACTGTCATTCCTAATATTGGCATACACCTTAGTCTACTTTCATGTATGGTGTACTATTGTTGTTCCCTTGGGAGTGTTGCTAGGATAATAGGGGGAGTGAGAAGTTTGCGGTTGTGTGGGTGAATGCATGTGGGTCATGAGCACTGCTCTGATGACCGTACACTAGTTTTAACTCGCCGAAGCCTGATAGGCGAGGATAAAATAGTTCGTAGCAACTAGGGTTAGCATAATTCGACCCTTGTCATCACAACCCTAGATTCATCATGAGGTGCCAATCTCTTTGCCTCTGTATGCCTAAGGAGAAGCATTCATAGCGGAGTACCTGGGACGTAATTATTTACGGGGAAGAGTAGAACTGCACAATAGGCGAGGCCATTATTGCACTTCCCTAATTACGGGGGTAGTGTGGATAGAAGAAAATGAGAGCACCTAAGTGTGACAGACAAGGGAAAGTGTTGAATATTGCTCACACTATGGGACATAACTATTAGAATAGCTTTATACGTATTGTATTTGATTGAATTTAGGATTGAAATATACTACCAGTCATGTAACGCAAATATCCCCAAGTGCTAGTTTTATATAGTTTACTATCTTGTTCTCGTATGCTTGTAGTTGATGGACAACCCCCCTCCCCAAGACCTTGTTTTGTGACATTGATTAATCCTGACACATGATCAGATTGATTACCTTATTACGGCCTTGAGTAGTTAACCTTTAAATTCCTATAATCTCCGTGGACAACCTCAGACTTTTCACTATTTACCCTTTCGTAGTTTAGTATGAGTACGGGAGCAACAATATAAATCTTTATTTTTTATTCCAAGCGCTCTGTGGGTTAATTCTCCCAAAAAGTACGACCCCGTGGAGTGCAGATCAGGGTCTCTCTCTCTTCTTCCAGTATCCCATCATCACTATTAATTTAGGAAAATGTAAAAGGCCAATTAGGCACTACAGTATCATATAGCACGCCCTTAAAAATCCTCCATATTACACTCCACTTCACTCGTACCAAACCGCTTCCTTCACACAATCAAACAGTAAGTTCCTTGCCTTTTTTTATTGATTGATGTTTTTGATTTCTTTTACCTTGGTTAAATTTTAAAGGTTATAGTTGTTTGAAAATGATTGATGTTGGTATAGAAAAGTATTTGTTCAATGGTTTTAAAAATGATTGTAGAAAATGGTGTTGAATGCATGGTACGGTTGAAAATGGTTTTTAAAATCATGCACATTTCAAATGCACATACAATCAATTATATATTTTTTTCAAATTAGGTAGTTAAATTATTAGAAAACAGTAGTCATGAAAATATTCTTACAATTAGTACATAAATTGGGGTAGGAATTATTTTAGTTCCAACATAATGGAAATTGTTATAAACTCAATAAACTCGCACCCTTGAAAACAATCTCCCCCAGCTTCTACGACCTCGAAGAACAGAGTGTCCCAAATGCGCAGGCTGTTTTTACAAAGGAACCAGCCAAAACCCTTTAGGAACAGATCCTTGATCTTCCCACCTCCTAAGTAGTTCATGTGCTACTCTCTCCCATAGCACCTCAGCACAACGGGGTCTTGTCTTATTTGCACCTGAAAGCATGTGTTAACCAATGTATTTAGCACATTTATTGGTATGTTTTGGTTGGTTGATTGCTAGATTTAGTCGAGTTCACATTACAAGGAATCTAGATCCTATTTTGTGAGCTTTATTGTAGATTGATCGTAAGCATATTGGAGTAGTTTAGTGAAGGCCATTCGTGAGGAATGGTAGTAGATTGTAGAATGTAATTCATAAATATGGTAGAAGACTAAAAGGACATGAGTCAAAATGTGGTAGAAGATAGAAGGGCCGAAGAAAAAAAAGAAGCGGGGTGAATCGTAATATGAGAGTTGCACAGATTTCTAGGAACAATCCCAAAAGAATCCTCCTTTTTGGATGGCACCGTAGGATTTATCTTCTCGAGCACTATAAAATCAACTACAAGAACTCTAAAATCTGATTAGCAATTCATCCGTAACAGTGCAAACAATTTGAAGGAAAAGACAAGTTTCAAAGATTCAAAGCCGGCACGACCCGTGTAGCTTACATGACCCGTGCCAGAATAGGTCAGCATGACCCATTTAGCTTACACTACTCGTGTCATTCTTAGAACACCCACTTAGCTTACACGGCTCATGCCAATAAGTCCCGGAACGGCCTGTGTGCTTTTGCATGACCCGTGCGCCAAGATGCTGAAGATCCGGACTTCCAAGCCACCCCAAAAATTTTGCATGGTTACGCCAATAGAAGGCCAAAAAATCAGCTCCAGCCACGGCTCACATTGATCTGCATGGGCTGCACCACTCAAAAGATTAAAACATACTCCGAGCCGGTGGCCCGCAGGGATGTGCACGACCACGTTGCTCAAAAGACCGAGAGATCGCATCTAGCTGGTGACCTATGCACTACTGCATGGGTCGTGCCACACTTGTCGTGTGCTTTTACACAACCCGTACCGATGTGGCAATGGTGGGGCACGACCCGTACCGATTTGGCAGTATTGAGGCACGATCTGTGCCAATGTGGCACTAATGGGGACCTAGGCTTTCACTAGTGGGAGCCTCGGGGTTTCTTCCAAACTTGGGTTTTTAGAGGCCCATTTATCTTCTCTTATATAAGGATTCTTTAGTCTCCTAGGGTTTAACAATCAAGCATAATGTGGATCTTATTTTCTTAGTAGGTGGAAGGAAGAGGAGAATTCTCTCTCTCTCTAGAGTTCCTCTTCTCTTTTCCTTTTCTTTTCTTCGCTTCATCTTATTTCTTAAATTCATGACATTAAATCTGATGAATGTCATGGATTTTTTTCCAGTTGATTAATGATTTAACTTGGGGATTTATATTTATATTCATGACCTGGTAGTTATCTTGTGAGATTCTTAGATCTTCCCATCCTTTAATGCTTATGATTATTATGTTGACTTTTGATTACATTCTTTTTAATTGCATGATTGATATACTATGTTGGCATACACCTTATTCTACTTTCATGTTGGCGTAATTATTGGCATCCCTTTGGAACGTGCTACTAGAGTAATAAGGGAGCGAGGGTTTGCTGACCATTTGAGTGTATCATGTGGGATGCGAGCCACCGTTTCAATGATCGGATGCTAGTGAGCTAGACTAGAGACCGATAGGTTATAGATAAAGATAGTGTAGTAGCAACTAGGGTTGGTGTAATAAGACTCTTGTCGTTGCAACCCCAGACTCAAGCATAAGGTGCCAATCCCTTTGTCTCTATAGGTCTAGGGAGAAGCATTTACAGTAGAGTACCCGGGACATTATTCCTTATGGGGAATGAATAGAACTGCATAACAATGGTGCCGTTGTTGCACTTCCCTAATTACGAAGGTGGTATCAGTGGAAGAAAACGAGAGCGTCCTTATGTTACAGATAGGGGGAAGTGTTGACCACCCATCACACTATGTGACATAAGCTTTTGGATAGGTTTATACGCCTTGTACTTGATTTAATTTAGGATCAAAATAAACTACTGGTCATGCAATGCAAATCTCCGAGTGCTAGTTTTATACAATTTATCCTCTTGTCTTTGCATAATTGTAGTTTTTAGATAGCCCCACCCCCAAATCCTTGTTTTGTGACCTTAACTATTCTTGACACGTGATCATATTGACGACCCGATTATGGCTTTGCATAGTTACCCTTTAAAGTCCTAGCATATTTGCAGATGATTCCAGAATTTCCCATATCTATCTTTTTGGTAGCTTAGTAGTAAGAACGAAGAAACTCTATAAATCTTATATTTGGTCTCTAGTACTGCACGGGTTAAAATGACTTCTCCCAAAAGATTGACAGTTTTTTACGACCCCGCGGAGTGTGGATCATTGTCATTCAACAAAAGTGGTACAATGTCCCCCGGATTGTACTAAGTCACAAAAAATTGGTTAGAAATATATATACATATGTATATATTAAATTAACAGCAAATAATATTTGGATTTTTCCCGAAGTTCTGCTGCTTTAGAGTGCATTGGAAATATGGGCTATCAGCAACCATTATATGTTGTTCAAGATCGAACACAAGAGACTCTGGGTTGCTCCGTTGAGCGGAGAACTGTATGAAAACAAAAAACATTAATTGTGATAAAGTGTGAAGATGAATTAGTAAATATATATGTGTAATATGGTAAAAGACCAGGAAAAATGGGCAAATTGACGATCCTTCGCCAACCATTAGTCCAGAATCAAAAATGAAAATTTTAAGTGCAAACTAGCCTAGGAAATGCAAGGTGTGACACCGGCCATGTGTCGCAGGTGCATGTTGGTCCAAAGCAGTGGCTTGGTCGACAGTACCAGCAATGTCGCCCTACAGTCGACATAACCGAACACTTAACCAATGTAGAAACGAGGTTACATATAAAATTTTAAAGGAAACTTAAATGCCTATATGAGACATCGGTAGCAAATCCGTTTTACCAATGGTCGGATTGAAATAGGTGCGACTTCTCATATAGCAAAACATATTAATGAAAATAATAATGTACGAACTCGCACACAATTCGTATCGACTGACATGTAATTGACAGGGTACCGATGTCACATGCATCAGAGGCAGCTATGGGAAAAAACGCAGAAACCCAAAAAACTTAATGCTTTAACAAAAAAATTAAACAAAAACGTCCAAAAATATACCCAAACATAGTACCTAAGTTTAAATTAAAGGAAATTCTCTAAAAAAATCTGAGTAAAAAATAGAATACCAAAAAATGCAATACATTCATTGACCATAGATCGAACAATGTAAAGTAACAATTACAAAAATGTACTCTCTCCGTCCCATCTGTTTTTACGGAGAGAGAAAGAGGAAGTATTTTTAAGATTCCATTATTTAATGTTTTCTTACCCATGTGCTGGTGGAGTACCTTGATTTTATTTTCCTTTTCCATTTAATTTCAGCATAAAAATGAATAAAAATTGAGCAAAAAGGGAAATAAAGTTGAGAGTGCAAAAATAGTTGGGACGTCTCAGAGAGGAAAGAG
>JAULKJ010314881.1:0-10764 GCA_032355405.1 Rubia balearica | reverse complement strand
AACCACAATATCTAAAATATAACATCTAAAAAATAACAAAACTTAAAAATGTTCCCTCCTTCTTGACTGCACCAACAGTGGGCAAGCGTTCTTAGACATCTAAGAAACAACAACGACAACACAAAAATTATCACAAATCATGACAAAACACTAAGATATCACATGCAATCAAATACAACAAAACTGAACAGCAATTGCACACTTAAAATACTACAAGTATCAAATACTGAAATTAGAACGTCACACCAACACAGATAATAGTACTTAAAACCTAAACATCAAACATAAAACCTGAAATATCAAACATAAAACCTGAAACATCAACAACAGTATTTAAAACATCACATCTGTAAAATAACAAAAATTTACAAATCCTCGTTCCTTCTTGATTCGAGCAACAGTGGACAAGTATTCTTACACATCTAAGAAACAACAAAAACAACACAAATCGTAACAAAATCCTAAAATATTACACACAATCAAAACAGAACATCAATTGCATACTTAAGCATGAAAACACAAGCATCAAACGTTGAAATTAAAACATCACACTAACACAGATAACAATACTTAAAATCTAAAACATGAAACATCAAGCTAAAAATTAGAAATATCAATAAATGTATCTAAAACATCACTGCTGAAAATTTAAAAAAACTTACGAATCCTCTTTCTTTCTCTACTGCAGAAACAGTGAGGAAATTCTTCTTAGACATCTAACAAATAGTAGGAGCAACACAAATATTAGCACAAATCCGTATAAACAATTCACAAAACACAAAAAATAGAGAAATCCCCAAAAATTACTCACTATAACCTACACAACCCCTAAAATATCACATTGACCAAAGAAACCAAACAAATGTGTATATATATGCATAAAAAACATAGTGAACACATTACCTCCGTAGATAAACACAAAACGAAGGTTGAATTGTGTTTGATCGCCGGAAATCAAAGTTAAAATCGGTAAAATAGCCGGAAAATGAAGCACGTCTTCCCTGCGTTCAATGCAAATCACTGTCCGCAAGAAATATGGAAGAAAAAGATAAAAAGAGCGGTCAAATTTAAGGAAGACAGAGGTTGAACGCAGAGAAAAGAGAAGGGGGGGGGGGAAGAAGAATGCTGAAGAAGAAAGGAGGGGAGAGAGAAAATGTCCAAAAATTGTGGGAGAAGAAGAAGAAAGATTGATATTTATACCTGAATTTAAATGTAAAATAACAAAATTTCACATCCAGCCCTTGAACTTTTAAAACTTTAATTAAAAACCTCATGCTAAATTCTTTACAATTTAATACCTGGTCTTAAATAAGACTGTCTTATACAAGATTTTGCCATGTATACACCCCGGAGAACAAATATAATTCTGTCACACAATTCTTTTATTTTTCTTTGCAATAAATTGGTTATAGAATACAAACATTATAAAAAATAAAAATAATATTTTACATGGGACAAAGTCTTGTGCGAGACTGTCTCATAGCGAGATCAAGGATTAATGTGCAATATTGTGAATTATGGAGTTTTAAATATAATTTAAGAAATTTTGGGAGAGGAAGGAGCAATATGGGTGTAAATATGACTTTTTGGGGGTGTTGGACATAAATAATTGGTGAAGTAATGATTTCGGGTCACAAGAATCTCGCGGGTCAAGAACTCGGGACGGAGAAATTGGTATATCAGTTTTTCCCCATTTCCGCGCAATGTACAGAGTTTTACTACTAGACTTGATGTTTCATTTTTAATACTTGATGTTTCAACAAAAACTTGTGATGTTTTTTCATAAGCCTTTTTCCCACTAAAATTATGTGTTTTAAACTTAAATTTTGATCTTTTATTGTAAATTTTGTGTTCGCATGTTAATTTTTTAACTCTTTATATATGTTGATACTAGTTAGTGATATTTTATTATCTTAAATTTATAATTTATACTTTCATTTTGATTGATGTGTTGGTTTTTCAGCTAGTCCCTTTAGCATATGATATTGATGTTTCTTTGTCTGCGAATATTCATATTTGATCTTTGATGTTTCAATGATGCAGCTAAATTTTAAAATTTTAATATTGGTGTTTTATATTTTTCAATATCAGTGTCACATGTGATGTGATACTTGATGGTTTAAACTTTATGTGTATTTTAGTTTGATGTTTTATTATTATAATTTCATGTATATTTTAATATTTTTATTTGAAATTTAAGAACTAAAATATAATTTTTATTTTAGCATTTTTTTATGTTTAATTATTTTCATTATAATGTTTTATTCGATGTTTTGTACATTAAATTTATTTTTTATTTGATATTGAACTATTTTTAGTTTATAGAAATAGAATTTGATTCAATCATTTTTAATATATCAATATTCATAAATTTTGTATATAGTGTTTTTTTTATTTTAAATTGATATTTAGAAATTTTTATTTGATTATTTAAAGGTTTGATTTGATTTAGTTTGTGTCACGTACAAGCAAGTAAGCAGATTCAAAGGAGTAATTTCTTATTGCAATATGAACTCCGAAAGCATAACAGAAACGAAATTTAGGGAGAAAGATAATGAGAGTTTGAGAGAGAACTACTAAATCAGGAATCATCAAGAATGTCTAACTGTTTTCCCTTTCCCAACTTTTAAAGGGCAGCTAACTAATCTATAACTGCAACTAATTTCTCAACTGTTGAATTCTTGTTGAAGAGGATCTTCTAGACTCTTCTGGAACTGATCCTGCCAAGCTGAAGGTTCAGCTCTGATTTATTATGCAAAAGACCATTGTAACCTTAGTATGTTTAGGCTACATGACAGTTTGATGGGTATTAGTGGGATGGGTGTTTTTGGACATTAAGCCCAATAATTCACTAATTTTTTCAGCCCCATTAATCCAATGTCGACCATCTTCCTCATCGGATTTCAACGCTCCAGCAGTAGTTGCGCCACCATACCCAGGGTTGATGCGCCACCTTCCCTGGAAACGAAAACCATCGATCTGCAACCATCGATTGACCCTTTCTCCAATCTGCAACCACCAAACCTAATTCTCTCTCCTTGCGATCTGCAACCATCGATCCAGCCACAGAAGGCGACTGACACAGCGATGAAACGTCGTTGAACACTCGACACGAAATTGAAACGCGACGAAATCAAATCCGAACGGTGACAAAAATGCGATAAATTTGGATTTATCCGGCGATTATTCCGTCGGGTGTCGGAGAAGAATTGCAATTTTCTTTCATTTTCAAAATATTCAAATTCAACCCCTAAAATTTAGGGTCAATTTGGGCCGGGACAACCGACCCAACCCGACCCGGCCCATGAACACCCCTACCCTAAACTATCATGAAAATTTTAAATTTACCTCGAATTGAATATATCCACATTTTCACCGCCGAATTTAGAAAACTCTTATCTTATATTTCCTCTATTTTATTATTTGTCATTGGTCTTAGTATAAAATCGAGTAACGTCGTTTCAATAACTTTTAAAATCAAATCATACTAGTTTATACATTGTGATACATTTGAATTTGTTCAAAACATCGAAATGTCGTTGAAATAAGTAAAAATAAATATAAAATCATCTCATTACTTACAACAAATATAAAATTAACTTAATTTAACAGTTAGTCGATATAAAATAAAACTTTGTACATAGTCATATTTTTACTATATATCATTAAGAGTTTAAGAATTTCCATAACCATTTTTTTACCAAGGTACAGTGATTAACAACTAATGTAAAATAGACAGATAAGTACTACTTACCCAATTAATCTCTTCTAATTTATGTCCAATATAATACTTATATTTTAATTCAAGTTGGTAGTTTATTCATATCTACTAATCCTTCTTCCACTCTCATGTTGCAAATTCTTGATCGCATTCAGGCCAGAATTTCTTTCGAGGACAATAGTCATCTTATTCGGCTATATTCTGAGGAGGAAATAGCTCGTGCGGTGAAACAGATGCATCCATTTAAGTTGGCCAATTCGGATGGTATGAGTCCTGTATTTTATCATATATTTTGGATAGTTATTAGGCATGATGTTACTGTTTTTGCTCTTAACTTTCTCAATTATGGTGCTTTTGAGACTTCTCTGAATTTTACACCTATTGTTCTCATACCGAAAGTAACCCATCTTGATGTGCTCACAGAGTTTCATCTAATTAGTCTTTGTAACGTTATTTACAGGATTTTTTCAAAAGTTGTGGCCAATAGATTTTGTTTGATCATTCCTAATATAATTTCGGAATCCAAATATGTTTTTGTTCCAGGGCATTTGATTATAGATAATTTCTTGATAGCGCATGAATTTCATCACACTATGAAAGGTAGGAAAAAGGTTCGAATGGTCATATGAGTGTGAAACTAGATATGAGTAAGGGTTTTTGATCGAATTGAATGGAGGTTTGTTCTACTTACTCCCTCAAAGTTGGGTTTTCCATCTCAGTTTGTGGATATCATCGAGCGATGTATCTCTACAGTATCTTTTTCTTTAATTTTGAATGGAGTGAATTGGGTTCTTTACACCCACAATGAGGTATTTGACAAGGAGAACCTTTATCAGCGTATTTATTTATCATTTGCTCAAAAATATTTTCCATCATTTTTACTGATTTACAGCAAGAAAGATTAAGGGTTTAGGGGCTTCAAAATATGGGGCGAGGGTTTTGCATTTGTTCTTTGCCGATGAAACTTTTATCTTTGGTGAGGCTACTGTAGTATAAGCTTCACACGTACAGTGGAGATTTCATTGTTTGAAATTATTTCTGGTTAATGTGGTAGTCCCACCATTTATCACTATGAACATGAAAGACAAATGCCGAAAGTGATTCTGCGGAAAGGTCTCCGACGATCAAGTTAGTACTTTCCTTAAGAGTATTTATATTTCTCAGTTTTGTATCACTTACCTCAGCCAATGTTGTTGTTCTTGTCTTTATAGCGGACTGTAGTCATGGCTCCACATTGTTAGGATTCCAAATCGTGGTCACTATAAGCTTGGTTCGTGCCTGAGTCCTAATTGTGGTTCCGCCCTTCTCGGTTCGTGAATTAGTCGTTTTGGAGATGATCCCGCTTTTCTCGTTTTATGGCTAAGAGTTCTTGGGCGTGACTCTGTGTTTATTAGTTCACAGCTAAACCTTTGGTTGGGCCCTAAGGCCAACATTATGTAGTCCATGGGCTAGGTATAGACAATAAGCCTCCCTAGCCATGAAGACTACGAAACACGAAGCGATGACTTTGTTTGTGGAATGTATGTGATCTGTTTTATTGTTAATTTCTTAAGCTGTAATAACATACTCGTCATTAGTGTAACTTACATCATCTTCATAAAGTGTTTCTTGCTTCTTGGCTATACTTGCAATTTTGTTGGGATGTCTAATTTTTTTTAATTTTGAATTTGAATCTTCACTTTAGGTATTGTACTTCCAATAGACTTAGCTGTTGAGATTTTGTTTTATTGAACCGAGATTCTCTCCTCATTTTTCGCTACGCTTTTCCAACTTTACTGTCCGCCATTATATTTTCTTCCTTTATAGGTGCTTTGAATTTACTTTCTTAATTGTAGCATTGTTCACTGCACTATCCATTGATATATTGCTGACTTCTCGTATTCTGCAAAAGGTAACTTACTTTTTGTCAGAATTTCCATAATTGTGTTTCCATCTTATTTTGCTCATCATCTTCAATGTTCAATGGCTTAACATAAATATTGAGTTTTATTAACTCCTCAAAATGTCTCAGTCTTTCATTTTCCCTGTTTCTCTTCTTATTGTTCTCGTGCACCGTTATTCTCCACCTTCTTAAATCGTAGGTTCCTTTGTTTTCACCTCTCGTCCTCTTTCTTAATCGTTTTTCTCAATTGTGAGTCTATGTTTTTGCCTCCGTTTTACAAATTTATGTGCTTTTGTTTGATCGGAAGTTGTCCTTGTCTTCTCCGGTGTGTTATAAGTGATTTTTAAACTTTTTTCGGAATATGCCCTTCGTATTTTGCGGCTCTAATTAGTACAATTTTTATTCTTAAATTTTTTGAAGTTGTTTCTGGAAAAATGTCTACCCCTAAACTGACTGATTCTCCCTTTGATGATGTTCGAGTTGATGATGTTAATTCTGGGGAGGATTTGGATCACCTCGATATTTCTTGTGACACTACTAGCATTTTGTACGATGAATATTTGCAAAACCTAAAAACTAATTTTCCTTTTAAGTCTCTGTCTTACCTCAAGGCACCTCTTGCTTCTGAAACTGTTTGCGCTCCTTCTATTGGCTATATATCTTGTTATTTAGGTTATCTAAAATTTGGTCTATCTTTTCATTTGTCCCAGCACATCATAGATTTACTTTTACATTGTCAAATAACATTCTCCCAGTTTCACCCTAAGGGTATTGCAATCATTGTAGTTTTCTATCATGTATGTACCCAAGCCAATGTCTCTTTTTTCAATTGACTTGTTTTGCAACCTATATCAGCTTTGTAAGGTGATAAAATCATCTGAAGAATTCACTTTTTACTCTATCATTCCCACTGTTGAGTTGGTTAGTGGGTTTCCTAGTAACTGCAGATTATAATGGCGCACAATGTTTTTATATGAAATTAGAACTTGAGTGCGAGAAGACTCCTCCCGCTTGGAACTATAATGTTCCTAAGTCTAAGTTTCCCATGCCAGAGGTTTGTCTCACCATTGATTCTGAGGTTGTCTTGAAACTCACCAAACACTAGATCAGTCTTCGCCATGCTAAATCTGAGAGCAAAGGTGTTTGTTGTAATCTTATGGTTTTCATATGTTATATGTGTTATTTTAACCTATTATTTTTAATATTTATTAACTATGTTTGGGTGTTCACATAACTTCTGTTGTTTGTTGATTCACAGATATAGATCTAGTTGGGCATCCTATCAACAAGCCATTTATTCTTGATCACGAATCAGCTGAGAATAAACACTCCTCGGTTCAACCACAGGACCTTATAGCTCGCAATGTTTCCAAAGAGAATTTCGCTCAAGCGAATCCTCAGTTGACATCATGGAAATTGAAGACATCTGAAGAGGAAATGGTGTCTACAAAAGATGTTGCAGCCGCTAAGGAAAAGAAAAGAAAGCAACGAAGTGGTGGTTCATCGACTACCTTAGAGGATTTTGAGAAGAAAGGTCACACTAGCCACTCCCATTCGAAGCCTCATCTACGAAGTAATAACTTTTTGAGAGAGGGGACCATTTCTGATAAATTTTCTAAGCTCTCTCTTCATGAATCGATGGTTATGGTATGTTCCCTGTAGCTTGAAAATGATTTTTGTGTTGTTCAAGTATTCTGCTATTGTGATGCCTAACTGTTAATGTTTATTTTTGCCTTTTTATGGCTTACATAATAAGATCGGTGAGAGTCTACAGTTTGTTAGAGAATGAGTTGGCAAATTTCCCAAGGAAGATGGTTCATTGATGGAGAAGTACAAAGCTAGTGAGAAGAAGCGTGAGACTATGAATTGTCGCTTGAAGCTGTTGAGAAGCGTGCACGGGCAGCTGAAGAAAAAGCTAGTAGGCTGGTTCTGAGCTGGAAAAGATGCAAACTGAAGGTCCTGCTTCACCTAACTACTTCCAAGTCCTTGCTTATCGGATTTTCAAAACAAATTTTTTCTTCAACCTTTTCTAGTTCTGCTCGCAACATTGGTTGGTACGAGGCTTTGGTGGAGTTTCAGAAGGCCAATCTTGCCTTAAAGGCAAAGGGATTGCTGTCATTTGTTTGGGGTAAAGCGGTATTGGAGCAGCAGAAGGCTGCACTTAACACTGGATTTGTGAAAAATATTGTTGATGGTGGGCATACTTATGCCTTGTTATTGCATCTTGCTGGTCTTCGCTCACTGCCTACTATTCTGAGCTTCAAAAGTGAGAAGTAGATTACCTTGCCAGCCATCTATTTGCTTCTCCTAATCCTGAGCCTCCTTCTATCTCGGAGGTCAATGCAAATGCAGAAGGTTCTGCTTAAGACATTAACAACAAATATTATATCCTTGTTGTCCAGGAACCATCCGCTTCTCTTGCTAATGTTATTTGATCTTACATTTTTGGCTAAATTTGAGATAATTTTATCTGTAATATATAATTGTATTTTGACAAATTGCTGCACTATATGTGCTATTTAAAATCTTATTTCAATATATCCATTCTAATTTTAAAAAATTTCCTCAAACTTATTCATATGCAGGGTTTTAATATTTTGGTTAATCATAAGTGTTTAAAGCTTCTTGATTCATCGGGACCTAGTGTTCATTTCTAGCCTCTTCTCGAGTTTGTATTCACTAATTCTTGTTGCCCTATTAGGCTAGTTGAAGCCACTAAAACCCTATCTAAGGGATATCTTGACTTGTTTTCTTTTGATCGATTTTCTAGCATCGGGAATTCTTCTTTGGAGTCCATTCCATTATGTATTGGATTACGTGTATCTACTTCTTCTACATCTCCATGCCCTCTTTTGAGTTATCGTTGCAATAAATTTGTTCCTGGCGGATCTAACATTGAATCTCTTGACATGATATTGTTCAGAGCTTAGTTGATCTCGAATCTGTTGGTGTTTACATACGCTCACTCAACCTTCCCGTTCGCGTTCAGGAATGGGCACTATTATTGTGTGTTCGTCTTAATTATATGCTACTTAGCATGAATGATTTGGAGTTTAGATGGAAGAAGACCATAAACGAGTCACAAGATCATATTCGTGAGTTGAAATGATTTTGTGCTCAATGGAATGATCTTACTCAGCGAAAACAGCTGAGCTTGGTTATAATTCTAGGTTAGAAAGAAGAGGTAAAGAATTTTTCCACAAGAAAAGTACGTGAGGCTCATAAGAAGACCAAAATCATAGATAAACAATGTTCCTGGATTGACCACTAATGGATCATCTGGGAAAAAATAGGATGAGTGCGGTCATCTTTCTGCGTGTTTTGCAGGGTGGTAGAGTAGGTTTGACGAACAGTTAGCTGTGAATGCCCACTTGTGTAGTGAGAATTATCACCTTCATACTGAATGTGACAATCTTGACTCATATGTGCACCAACTTGAACAAGCCAATGTTGAGTACAAAGATAAATTGAAGTCTCTTTCCATAGAGCCTCGTGGTTTCACTACCCATGGGGATTTAACTATGATCATTGGTGGTCAGAGGACTAATCTATTAGAATCTGTTAGGTCGCATATTTTTCTATTAGAGGAAGAGGTTCAAAACCTAGAGGTGTTAAATAAGAGTTATCAAGATGCCGTGGACGTTATGAGTATTCAACTTGATCGTGAAGAATTTGGTCCTATAACTGATTATAAAGCTTACCATGTGAAGCATTTTTTTATGGAAAGTGTGATTTCATTAACCAATCAAACAAAGAACCAAATTCAAGCTTTCACTCCCAACCTATTACAAGGAATTTGGGGAAAGAAAAACAAAATTTTCCCTAACTAAAAAGGTGCTTCTCTCCTCCATTTGTGCTCAACCTCAATCTGTTTATCAAACTCTCACCCTTCATGTTTTTTGCTGGAAAAATTCTCTGGTTCCTTTCAATCCAAATATGATAAAAAACAGATGTGTAACCTCAACTTCTTCATTTTTTTCCTGATCGTCAACTGGTACAGATATTTTTTAAGTCCTCTCAAATTTTAGACTGTCCTTAAATACAGCCTGTTAAAGAAATCAGTAGTATAGCCACATTTAATGAACAAATGAGTTGCAGATTCTCCAGTAGTGTTACATAGACAGCAGCTTGAACGTCCATTCAGTATTTTGAATCTCATCACTACCACAGAAACAGTCTCTAGCACCGCCGTTTTTTAAAATTTTGCCCCGGTTTTTTGAAAATTGGTGTTAATTTTTTAAAAAACCGGTGCTAATTAAAAAAAGTTACTGCTAATTTAAAAAAAACTGGTGTTAATTAAAAAATTTGGTGCTAAAAATTTTAAAATTCATTCTTCCCACTAAAAAATTCAAAATTATTCATTAAATTTTTTAAAATTTTAGACAAAAATTTCATGAGGTGGGTGCAGATGCTCGTAGCCGCTCTAAGATAAATTATTTTTTCTTAACTTTCAAAATTGTTCACTTCCTTTGTTGACTTTAACTATAACTAGGTTGACTTAAATTAATCAATGACCAACCTTTATTGACCTAATATAAATCAGAATATAAATGTTTGAATAACAAAAATCATGTATTTTGAAGTAATGGATAATTGGGAAACACAATTTTGGACTAAAGTGTAATTTTCCAATTGTGAAGAAGTAATCAATGTTGACTTTCGAGGCTCTTCCATTCACCCATACATGCCCAAATCACAAACTCGCAATCATATATTATTCAATTGAATTTTGGTGTCGCCAATTTCATGATTCGCCACTTCCGAATTTCTGGAGGGATCTAAGTGCCAAAAGTAAAAACTTTACTCGTAACTCTAAAATGAAATCCACTCGAACGTGGTGCTTCCCTATACAGTCCCATTTTATTTTCCAAATTCATAACGGAATATTTATCATCGATCGTGTACAAGAACATATCCGTAATCCCTTCTGATTTCTCTCCCTTACTTCTATGTAATCAACTCTAAGTTACCTTAGAACATCTACTAGCGCTTTCCAACAATTCACCAAAAAAACTATTATTTAATATTGTTATATTTAGGTAAGAATAACCAAAATCATGTATTTTAGAGCAATGGATAATGGGGAAACACAATTTTGGCCACAGTGCAATTTTTCAAAATTGTGTGCAAGTAATCAAAGTTTACTTTCGAGGCCCTTCCA
>JAULKJ010314873.1:0-10764 GCA_032355405.1 Rubia balearica | reverse complement strand
CTAACAATATCTCACATGATGATATTAGAGTCTATATACTAATTGAAATTTATGGTCAAACATGGTTTGAGAAAGTTTATAAAAAAGTGTGCAGGTTAAACTGGGACAGAGGGAGTAACACTTTATAAGCTATTATAATATTTTAAATAAGTGTTGCAAGAAAAATGTTATATTAGCCTTAATTTGTACTAGTGACTGGACCGTGCAAATTGCGCACGCCAAGTGCACGTTGTTCGTGCATGAGGCACACTAGACTCTCATTTCCGAGCGTGCGTGACATATTTTTCCATCGATAGGGCTCAATGTCTGAATAACTTGTATTCTTCTGTCAATTCGATCGTTTCCATTTCATTACTCAACAGACCCCAGAAAGTAGAAGAAATAATTAAAAATCAGAAAAAGAGTTCAGGCAAAGAAATAAAGACGTCGTAGAGAGCTTTGTTAAGGGATTGGAGAGTGTCATCCATGAAAGCTGGGTTAGAGAAGGGGAGCTTTCGGAAGCGCTTCAGCACAAGTCCATCGTCCGTAGCCTCCTGGAGCTAGCACTGCGTACATGTCGGGCAGATAATCGCGGATTAGTTTATCCCATCGAAGGACATGCTATGCCACTTCAAGCTACTTGAAACTTTTTTACGAGTAACTAATTAAAATTATTAGGTTAGGTGTATTGAGAAGAAACCAAAAATAGGCCTGCTAATTGCACACAATTGGCACAAACCAGCTAATAATGCACTCAGTTAGCACACACTTAGGAGAGACTGTTGATTGAGAGGAATCATACATCTTCAGTGAACCTGATGAAAGCTTAATGCCAAATAAGCAGACCTAAAGAAGTCATAACAAATTATCTGAGTTGCATATCTGAGTTCTTCTGAACCATCTCCCTGTAGCTCGTAAGAGAGTTATCCTAAGACTCACCTTTGTCCGCGGCATAGATGCTGCACTAGGAAATCTGAAGACTCTAGCTTTTGATTTTTCCTTCTAATTGAAGGACAAGCATTTACTCTAGGAAACTTTAAGCTACTTGTCTCGTCTCTATATTTGACAGTCTTTGAAGCGATGGACGCAACTCGAGTCTTTAGTTTTTGGGTGCAAATTATGAAGTCTTTTGATTAAACCAAAATAGCGTATATGCATCTCTGCTTCTGATATATGGTGCAAAATTATTAGTTTTTAATTTCTGTTAACTATTTTAGTTTGGAAGCTTTTGTACTAAGTAGATTTAAATACTTGGACAAAGATATCTTGAACATTTGTTTCTTTACTCTTCTTGCTCCACTAATTTCACCGGGTTATAGATAATTCGTGCTAATTGAGGTTTATATAAACCGCACAACGCACGCCCTTAGTGTTTCTCGTGCACAAACCACATGTACTTGGCGTGCGCAATTAGCATGATCCAATTTTCTAATTATTTTTACATTTGAATTACAAAGGACCTGACTCAAGACGGCTAATCATTTTTTACTTAATCTTTTATTCAATCTGATGTGATGCTATCTTTTAATGTCAAAAATTAGTGGTTATAATCTTTTGCACGAGTGATGTGTTGAGATCACCAACCTTCCTTTTCCTGATCACGGTATTCACCAATCGGTTACTTGATGCAAACGGTTTTCACCACGCCCCATGAGTAACCCCCTTTGCTGACAACACAGATCAGATACAAAAAGGAAAGAAAATCCAATAAGCTAAACTTGGCACAAAATATTTATCTACTTCGAGCTTCTCATATTGAAATTCGAAACAAACTAATTTTGGAGAAAATTTTATATGTTAGGAATTTTGTATGTCATGGTGAGCGCCCAATTACATATTGCCATGTGTCCAAAAATTCAACCACTACTTAATATTCAACTATTTTTGTGGAAAAATAAATGAAAATTTGACACATTTTTATTTGTGATTGGGCGAACACCTTAACATATAAAATTTTCTGCTAATTTTGTGATATTGCTAAACTTAGTAATCTAGGGAAAAAATACAGTATGAACTATGAAGAAAGTAATTAACTTAGTTACAGACGAAAATTATAACTCTTAAAGTCAAGTTATAATTCAACGCTAAGCCAAGAAAGTTAGCTGCGAAGTGAAGTAATGGTACATATTTACTTGTATGTAGAGTGTTGCACAATTGAAAGGATATTCATTTAAAATTGTTCACTTCATTTGTACACGCACTCTAGAGCTCTTATGCACGAACCACGTGCATTAAGCGTGCGCAATTAGCATGATCTACTTTTTAAATGAATTATCTTTTAATTTGAATTACAACAACCTAATAAGTCACTGAAGATAGCCATGCATGCATGCAAGAGATGCTAGGAAAATTACCGTTTGACATGGGTCTTTTAATCTACATTCCTCCAATGACTTGCTCATATCTATATCTATATTTAAGTCTTACTTCTTGATCTTTTTCTTTATTTCTGGAATACCGGCTCGTTACAAGAATGCAAATGTTGTAGAAGCAAGCCCAAAGATTGCAATAGAGAGTTTCCACATTGATCACAAGAAGTTCCGTCACAACGCCAAACCATGCACATTATGATAGTACCACTTATTGAAAGATGTTCCATATCAAATCTAAGTTTATATGATATGCCTGTTCAGACATAATGGAATTTCTTCCACCTATTCCACCTGAGAAGCATTATAACACGTTTTAAGGCGATGATCATCGATGGAAAATGTCTTTTTTGTGTCCATACTTATTATCTCTATTATTCCATCTGGCCAAACCGAGACTACCTCGTATGGTCCAATCCACTTCTGCTTGAGTTTTCATGATATTAATCGAAACTTGGACTCAAAATTAAGAACTTTCTGCCCAACCATGAATTTCTTAGACTTCAAATTCATGTCATGTTCCATCTTATTACGCTCCTTGTACCACATAGCTTCATCAAACCCATCTTGGAGTTGGAACTTTGTTTCTTCCTAACACTTGAGCGATTCCATACTCACTTGAAAAGTATCATCATCTCCTACATACTTCAGAATGGGTGGTAACGCCTTCAACTCCAAATTTGAGTTTTCACATCCAATGAGGCAAGTCTGGCGGACGGGTCCTGTTTGGTCAAACTTGATCATGGACGCACTTCAGATTATTTTCAAACATCCAATTCAAACTAAGTTGGGTTGCGAGCTTCGTGGCTTATATCAGTGCTGGATACCACTTCCTAAGAGTATATTGAACACAACGATTTGCAGATTAGCCTTAGAAATTTACCTCGTTTGGACTTGTATGAAATTGAATTTTCATCCTATCCTGCAAACTTTTAGTCTCAAGAGAATCTTGGAGAAGAGGGTCAATATGATCGATAGCATACACATTCTCAGCATCTATATGTTTCTTCATGAATTTATCAATGTTGAGTGTGTACTTATCACCAAAATAATCAAGAGAAATAGTTCCATTACGAACATTAATAATGGCTTTTGTTGTTTTCAAGAATGGACCAACAATACCCCATTCGTTCCTTTATACATGTAAACACTAATAACTAAATTGACTTTAACTAATCAACAGTTGGCCCTTACTTAACTTATTGTGTATAAATAAGCGTAAAAATGTTTGACTTTAACTAATCAACAGTCAACTCATACTTGACTTTGTATATATAAATATTAATAACTACGTTAAGTTTAACTAATCACAGTCAAACCTTATTTGAATTAGTATATATATACGAATAAAAATGTTTGACTTTAACTAATCAACGCTTAACCTTACTTGACTTTCTATGTACAAATAGTAATAAAAAAAGTTTACTTTAATTAATTAACGGTCAATTCTTACTTGATTTAGTATATATGAACAATAATAACTAAGTTGACTTTAACTAATCAACGATAAAATCTTACTTAACTTCCTATATATTAACATTAATAATTAGGTTGACTTAAGCCAATCAATAGATAACGCTTACTTGACTTTATATATATAAACAATAATAATTAAGTTGAGTTTAACTAATCAATGATTAACCTTTGACTTTATATATAAACACTAATAACTAAGTTGACTCTAACTAATTAACAATCAGTCCTTACTTGAATTTCTATATATAAACACTAATAAATCTTTCATATAACTACGTTGAATTTAACTAATCAAAGGTCAATCTTTTCTTAACATTCCATGTATAAACACTGATCACTAAGTTGACTATAACTAATTCAATCAAACCTTACTTGACTTTACATTTATAAACACTAATAAAAGGTTTGACTGTATCTAATCGACGGTCAACCCTTACTTGGCTTTCTATGCATAAAACCTAGTGACTAAGTTGACTTTAGTCAATGGTCAACTTATATAAATACTAGTAATTAAGTTGACTTTAACTAATTGACGGTCAACACTTACTTAGCTTAACATATATAAATACGTGTAAAAAAGTTTGATTTTAACTACTCAACGGTTACTATTACTTGCCTCTCTCTATATGTAAACACTATTAACGATGTTCACTTTAAGTAATCAACCATTAGCCCTTATTCGACTTTCTATAAGTAAACACTAATAACTAAGTTGACTTTAACTATTCAACGGTCAACTCTTACTTGACTTTCTATATAAACACTGATAACAAAGGATCGAATATAACCGATCAACTGTCAACCCTTACTTTACTTTCTATAGATAAATACCAATAACTAATGATTGACTTTAACTAATCAACGATTTACCTTACTTGATTTCGATATAAACACCGATAAATAAGTTAATTTTAACTAATTAACAATCATCCCTTGCTTCATGACTTTGTATATATAAACGCTAATAAATAAGTTGACATTAACTAATCAATAGTCCACACTTACTTAACTTAGTATATATAAACACTAATAACTAAATTGACTTTAACTAATCAACGGTCAAACCTTACTTGACATTCTCTCTATATAAATACTAATAACTAAGTTGATTTTGACTAATCAACGGTCAACTCTTACTTGACTTTCTATATAAAACTAAGTTGACTTTAACTATTAAACGGTCAACTCTTACTTTTACTTTCTACATATAAACACTAATAACTAAGTTGACTTTAACTAATCAACGGTCAATCCTTACTTGACATTCTCTATATATAAATACTAATAACTAAGTTGATTTTGACTAATCAATGGTCAACTCTTACTTGACTTTCTATATAACAAATGAGTAAGTTTCCTGATAGGCGGCCGGTCCAAAAGCTTATGGACAAGCCACTTATTTTTTACCTTATACACTACATTTGTTAAATTACATACTAAATTTAGAAAATTTTAAAATGTCTTTTAATATCATATATTTTTTTATATTTTCATATTCGAATGCATATTATCACTTGTTTTAACTTTTAAAATAAAATATTTAAATTTTATAAACAATTACAACATTTAATGTAAAAGTCATTGTAGACTGTCTGTATGCTATTATATATATATATATATAATTATGCTAGACCCAAAATGAAAATGGCCCAACCCAAATATATATTCCCTCCGTCCCACTTTAAATTGCTTATTTACCTTTCGAGGGTCAAACTTTATAAATTTTGACCCTAAATTAATATATAAATAAGAAAAAGTCTTAGGAAAGACGGCCCATCCATAAGCTTATGGATAGGACAAAGAGTATTTGTAAAATGGGGTTCACTTTATAATTATTGAAAATTTGAATTCCTAATATGGGAAGGAAGAATCTTTACAAATATCTTCCTTAATCAGATTATTATCCTTTTCGTCTCTCTCCTTCTTCCTCTGTCGTTCTCCAATTCTTTTGTCATGTCCGCCTCTTCTCCGCTTCTTTGCAAATGCATTTTTTGCTTTTATTTCACTCTTCTTTGCCCTCATTTTCCGTAATTCTCTCAAAATTTTGATGCCGATTGGAAGTTTTATCCACAATTGAATGTGCAGCATATCCACTCGTTTCCCCCACTGCTTCTCCACCTTTTTCCGTCATTGCTCGTTTCCCCGACATCACCGCTGGTTTGTTTCTTCGTCGGTTTTATATTGATGAGGTGTATCGTATGTCTATATTTGTTTCTGATTGTATTGTTGCTCATCTTTTGTTCTATTGTTTAGATTTGGCATGTTCTTTGTTTTTTGAGCGTTATGCATAATTTTCTGTATTTTGAGTTGATTTTTGTGTTTTTCTATGTGTAGATTTTGATTGTCCTCTCGTTGTTACAATAAACTTGATAATTGTTTGTCTTGAATTATGAGCTGCATTTGTTTACTTATATGTTGCGGTTGTTTTTATCTGAAGTGTACTTGTTAGTTGTACTGTAAAATGACCTTTCCCCCTTTTTGTTGATTGTTCATTTTGAATTGCGAGCTGCATCTATTTACTTATATTTTGCACCTGTTAGTATTCAATGTATACTAGTTAGTTGCACTGTGTATGACCTTTTGGTTTCATTTGTTGTTAATTGTACGTTTTGAATAACTAGTTACGTTTGTTTACTTATATATTGCACGTGTCAGTATCCAGTGTGTATTTGTTAGTAATGTTGTGTATGACTTTTTATACAAGAAAATTTGTTGTTTGATTTGAATTAGGAACTGCATTTGTTTACTTATACATTTCATATGCTAGTATCCAATGTGTACTTGTTAGTTTTATTGTGTTTGACATTTATTTTCATTGTTGATTATTGTTTGTACTGAATTACAAATTGTATTTGTTTACTTATATGCTGCAACTGTTAATATCCAATATGTATGCCTTTTTTTTTGCAGGATTTGGATCTAAACTTGAAGTGGTATGAAATCACACAATATTCAATATTAGACTCCACAAGAAATTTCGGCACGAGCTTGATTTAAATGAAGCTGACACTGAACTCAAGGAATTCGAAGATGATCTATCTTTGAAGATTAATAATTAATTCATTGTATTAGAGATTGTTAGTTAATCTAGATAGGAACACTATTGTAATTGTAAGTTTCATATAGAAGATTTTTATTCTGAGCACTTGTAGGATTTATCCCGTATCTTGCCCTTTGTTCAAGTGTTGAGAGTTCTTCTCGTGTATGAAACCAACAACATTTGCATGATCTTTATACAAACTATGCAATGCTTTTACATGTGTTGTTTTCATGCTGACACGACTTTTAGTGGCATCTCTTCAATTGAAATCAGGAAATGTAGTTCTGTGTCTGAAAACAAATAGAAGTTTTAATGTAAATAGTACACATTGTAAGGTATCAAATGAAGTTCATATGTAGTTTATTTTAAAAATATTACACAATCATGTAACCTCTTTTCTTTAGTGTACTATAAGAAATACTAGTTATAGGCTAACATGTGTATGTTTTAACAAAACAGAAATGATTCATAAGGTAACTTATACACTACTTCCTGACAGAGTTGTGCTATTCATAAAAGGGATTGACATTTTAAAATCAGGTGCATATTTTTGTTTAAACAGTACATGTTGTAAAGTAATCAATGCACAGTTAATATGACAATTTTAAACTGTCAAATTTTAACTTAACTTATAAATGATTTCATGAAAAAGTTTCATAATTCATATTCACGGTTTTTAAAACAGGAGCATGTTCTAATACAAACGATACGTATAGTAAGGTAACATGTGCATATTATATACAGAAACTTTCAACAACATTTATTTTGTTTTTTGAATGTTTGCCACATGTTTTTTGCATGTTCATAGCAGCAGAATTCATACATTCAGAAGTTGCAACAACAATTTTATCTACATCGAAGACAGTTCAACAACATAAACTCATTCTAATGTGAAAAAATCATATATTTGACACTATTAGGCAAAATTTCATCATCAGAAAACTAAATTGGAATTCGTTGATATAGATCTTGTTGCAGGGCGAAGAGCTCATAGCAAATTTTGGGGACACTAACCGGTCATTTGAAGATCTCATCGGGAAAAAACTAATCGGTCAAAGAAGGATATGGTCGGTCAGGAGATGTTAGATCTGCAGAGAATGAAGATTGAAATTTGGGAAAGAGATTGATGAGAGAAGAATGGAGAAAGGAGCAGTTGCAGAGGATAGGGTTGGGCGTCAATTTTGGGGAAGAAGGACATGGGTTGGACATTACAATTTCACCCACGAATTTTGTTTAATTTGTGTTAGTTACAAATTGGTTCTTGACCTGTCTATAATCTTATGGATAGACCCACTCTTTTTATAATATTTATCATCTCTCATGCTTTATATATTTTTCTGTTGTATCTACAAAACCTATCTGACATATTTGGTGGCACCATTAGAGGCAGGCCTCCTTTTAATAAAGTTTGTACTTATATACATGATACATTTGTAGGTGAAGAAGTTGCACACACAAAAATAAATTTGGATTTGTATTTCACGTCCTGTATTTTACTCTAATACACCCTATATATACACCTATAAAACATTATATATTTTAAACTAAATAAAAATTATTAATTCTGAATTAATAAGAAGCGACGGAACTTTCGAGCACTGTTTTTGGCAAAAATAGTAGCGGCATACCTGCCAGATGCAGGGCCTTTCCTGGTGGCATTTTCGGCTGACTTACCAGGAAAATATAGGCTGAATTCGGACTGATCATGCGTTACCTCTTCCAGCGGTCCCAATTTAGGATTTTCGCCGTCGGTGGTGCGAGGGGAGAATCAGTGATGAGTTGCCGATGCTGCAAAAAGGTTTAAATTCATAGAGGATGGCAACAAGACGGTGGGGCAACGAGTGGTGATCTGAACGTAGATTGAGCATGGGTCACGCCAGTGGGTTCTCTGCCATGGCTCAAGTCTGCAGATATCCCTCGTGGCTCGCATCCGCCGGTATAGCTTGTGGCTAACATTCAACGGTTATTGGTCGTGGCTCGCATCTCCTGGTATCGCTTGTGGTTTGTATGTGTCGGTTCTCGACCATTTCTCGCGTCCACCGGTTCTCAATTGTGACTCTAGTTTGCGAGGTTACTTCGTCATTGGAAAAAACAGCAGGTGGGGCTGGGCTGGGTTGGGTGGTGGGGCTGGGCTGGGTTTGTGACGTGCGGGGCTAGGTTTTTGGATAGCGGGGCTGGGTTTTCATATGGTGACAAATTTTGGTTTTCAGATAGCGACGAAGATGGATTTCCAGACGGTTATGTCGGGAAGGAGGTGATGGGGAGGGTCACAAGTATTTTGATTTCCCGCAGGAGGTTTGATATCCAGCTAAAATGGTTGGTTTTTTCCGGTAAATAGCGGCGGCGCCACCATTGGTTGGGAGGTGGAAGGGAGTAAATTTAATTTTTATTTAATTTAATAATTAAATTTAATTATTATACGTATAATACGTATTAGGGCCTGATACAATGTGATATAACGCCTAAATAAGATCATTAAAATCATGTGCAGTGGCGAAACTGCTCTCAAATCACTCTTGTGGTTTCAGTTTATTAAATATTAAACCTCCCTCTTCCGCTTCATCAACTGAAACCACTCTATTTTCACCTCTACAGTGGTTGAAACCACTTCATGGATCCCACTTGATTTTCTCTATCATATTCACTAGTTTTACCTTCAATATTTAATCTAAATAAATTTGTTTATCCAAAATATTTTTTAATGTGAAATATAATAATACATTGGTATTTTTAAAATTGATTTTTAGAATTTTAAATTTAGTTTCATTTTAAAAAATCATTTCATAAAATAAATTAAATAATAGAGAAAAGAAATAAGCAGCTTTAAAATTAAAAATAACCATAAATATATTTAAATTTTTCATTGGGACACGTGGCCCAATGAGAGCATGCCACATGTCCCATGCATGAAAACTCAAAAACGAAAACAGCAAATAGAAGAGTACCAAATTAAAAGGCAAAACAACAGAGGAAAGGACCATCTGACATTTCACATCCGCTTTGGCAGAGAGAGGGATTGGGTCGGTCTCATTGAGTTCCCGGGCTCAGTGAATGCAGCCCACTCTGACATCATTGTAGGATTTTTTTTTATTTTGAGGAAATGGTTTTGAAATTCACATTGCACATGTTCTAAGTTTTTAGGATTTAGATAGGGGTTATTATATAATTATTAAATATTTTGATTGAGACATGGCTCATTTTAAATGCTGAAATTAGATTTGAGAAACATACAGTTTTATGATGTTTTTTGTAGTAAGTATTTCTTGCTAAAGTTTAATCCCCCCATATGAGACCATCTCAATTAAAATTCAAACAATATTTAATATCCCAACAACAGAAGAGGCAAAGTAGAAATGCATGCCCCCACCTTCACCCAAATTTCTCTACTTTTAAACTCATCTTCCAAACTACTCCTCCTCCTCACTTTACCCATTTCAATGCCCCCATATATACGTAACAGGTCATCCCCTGTCTCCGATCTTCCAACCCACAAAAAATCAAACTAAAAACCATGGCCGCCACCGCATCACCGTCGCTCCCGATTCCTAGGACCAGGTACGTGACCCTCAGCAAGTGGCCAGAATCCGACGGCGGCGACGAAACGCGCGTGGTGGACAGCGTCTTGTGCGGCAGGCAACTGTACTTGAGGAACGGCTACACGTTTTCCAGGAAGCAGAGCGTGTCAGAGAGGACGATGAAGTGTTTCGGGAAGGTTAAGGACCGGGTGGCTGTGTCCGCCGCCGCGGCGAGGAAGTTTCAGTACTCCGGCGGCGGTTATCGGGGCCGGCGGAGGACGAGGGCTGTGACGGTGAAGAGGGTTAAGGAGTTCTCTTGCGATGCTCTGAGATGCATTTTGCGGAAGCTTCTGTCATGTACTACTAGTGTGGATGTTGTGGAGCA
>JAULKJ010314863.1:0-10765 GCA_032355405.1 Rubia balearica | reverse complement strand
ATGGATATTAGGTTCAGTTTACTCAGTCATGAAAAAATGCAGAAACTAAAACATAATATATATCGAATGTTGTAATGCCGAATGCAGGAGGTGTTTGTGGAAACTGGGAAGAGAATGACAAACTTGTCTTTGCAGCTGATTCGGTTGAGTATCTCGATATATCTGGAAGGAGAGAGGAAAGGGGGAGGTCAAGGTTAACATTCCTATCATTGTTCCATCCACTTCTGCTTCTTTGCATAGAGTAGGGGAAGCTACCGAGTTAGTAGCACGGGATGGAAGGATATCCACCAGCAGTTCTTTAGCTACCCCTGGTGTTATGCATGTATCTCCTCTCTCTGATGACTTCTCAGAATTCTGACTTTGGTGTTATTCACATTGTCAACCATGCGTCGTCTGATGAGTAAGCGATAATGATGGATCAAGCATGGATTTAATGCCTTGTTTCCAGAAGAGCAAGTAGTTTGTATTCATCAATCAAACTGGTACAATTCAACTCAAAGTAAGTTACAAACAGATACTTCTTTTCACTTAGATGTTGTTACAAGCGCAACAAACCGTTTCAAAATTTGCTGACAAGTTACAATCATGCATGTTCAATTGCAGTGGCTAATGCTTTGACAAAGATTACTCCCACCACATCCAAAAAATCTATTTTTTTTCATCTTCTTTTGGGCTTAATTTAACAGTAGACAAGGATAATGGGGGTTTGGTTTGAAGCTGAGGTAGAGTTGACAGATTGATACTAGCTTCCAGTTTTTTTTCCAGTCACCCTATTTTGGTTTGAAACATGGAACCAAGTTTTTTCAGTCGCATTCTATGATTGGTTTGAAAGCATATCTTTTGATTTCAATTCTTTTGCAAGCAATGCGAATTGTGCACAAGCCTTAAAAAGCATACATACTTTCTTGATCAAGTCTTAAAACATACGGGAAGCAAAAAATTCAGAACCAAATTCTGTAAATGGATTAATGAATTCAAACTGGAAATTTCTGATGAAAAAAAACTGGAAGCTCACAATCTTAACACACATTTGAAGTTGTAAACTAGATAAGTTAGGGGCACGGGAGTTGGTCAAAAATAATTTTCTCTACCATTCTTGTGCATGTTTGATTGATTTTGTTTGATTTTTAACCATTTTAGAAATTTTAAAAACATGTCTAAAATTATCCTTTTGCAAACTAAAAGAACTGTTACTTTTAAATTTACCAAGCACATCAACTTCTTTTAACATTGAAAAAGCACTTATAAGCTAATTTTACCAAACACTAAAAGTGTTTTGCTTTTCAACAGCTTTTTCTCACAGAGAAGCAGAAGTCAGCTTTGTTTATAAGCCCAGCCCTGCCATACAGAGCCAAGAAGTCATAGAAATTTATATGTACTTCCATGTTAAAGGGTGGCTTGGGGTTGAGGTCAGCTAGAGAAATGAACCAAACACTATTGGCAAAAACAGCTTGGAAGATTATGCATGATAAAACTTCTCTCTTGTCATTATTTTTCTCTAATAAATATTGCAAGGCAGTGCCTTTTATGAAGGTGAAAGCATCCTCTGGATGGAGGGGGGATTTTATGGGGTAGGGTGGTGTTGAAGACAACGTTTGGTGGAGAATAGGTTTAGGATCGCAGGTTTCAATGGCAGCTTTGTACGGTTTCAAGTCAGCTAAATTGCAGTCGGATTCCTTACAGTTGATGCACACCATTAATGGAGTTCTCAAGCTAGGGATGGAGTTGGAATGTTTGTTTAATATAATTAAGGTGCTTATTAGCTTGTTTGAGTATGTATTAATTTCTAAGGTTAGTCATCAGGTTGTAGAAATAGCTCATAAGCTAGCTAACTTTAGCATGAATGAAGCATGTGCTATGTATGTTGTTGGTTGCTAATTAAAAAGATATCAGGAAGGGTTTTCAAACAAACTTTCATAAGATATCAAAAGTTTTTACCTAGGTTTCGCCAAGTGAATTGAAATTCTTGTGGAAATTACAACTTTTCACATTCACCCAAACATAATTCTCTACTTTCTAAGAAGTAGAATTATACGAGAAATACGATTTCATAAGGAATACCACTTCTTATATCCAACCAACCGATCATCCAATGTCTGGAAGAAAGTATGTATCCACTTTTAATTAAAATTCACAACTTGGTATCTATTTTAAATTGGTTTTGAAAAAGGTCTACTTTTTTATTTATTTATGTCTTAAATAAGTTTTTAAAAAAATAAATAAAAGTGAGTAGCATTTTGATTCAAATGATACCCAAACTTAAATAAAAGGTACATTTAAAAATGGGTGCCTTTAAAATATAATTTCAAAGTTAGATATCAAACTATGAATTTCAATTGAAATTGGGATCATTTTGGATATTTTCCTATAAACGAATTGCATTCGACCCTAATAAGATCATGTAATTTTCAAATAAATGTGTTGGGAATTAATTCCCTTGCGTGGAATTAAAATAAGAAAAAAGAAAGCAAGAAACAGAACACAGATTTTTGGCGTGGTTCACTCTACATGTTGGCTATTTTCACAAACAGAAAAAGATTTATCTTATCACCCAAATGGGTCAGACAAATTATAGATGTCAAGAATTACTTCACACGGGACCACCCGACCCAGATTACAGATTAGAAGGGACTACTCACAACATGTTTTTAAAACTCACAAACTCTCCTCTATTTATAAGAGTTCAAGTGCAGACTAAGAGTCTTCCAATTCATGTAACTAACTCTTCGAATTATCCAAACTGAATTTCTCAATTCAGGAATCAACCCTTTAGTTTCCCACTCATAATCTAAAACCCTTTACTTCCTCATTTGCTAATGTTTGGGATTTGAAGAGATACCCAACAATTCCCTCTCGATTCAAAGTCCAAAATACACAACAAGAGCTATATGCCGACGGACAGATATTCCAGATTCACATGCGCATTGATTGTGTCAGATGTACCAGGTACCCAATAATTGTGCCACATGTACCAAATGACCAACAATTGTGCCAGATGTACCAGGCGCACGGTGACTGTGCCAAATGTACCAGATGTCCAACAGTTGTGCCAGATGTACAGATGCACTATGAGGGTGCCAGATGTACCAGGCGCAAAGTGTTTTTTCCAGATGTACCGGATGCATGGTGGTTGTGTCATATGAAAATAGATGACGAAAGAAGTACCAGAAAGAAGTAACAAAGGTACCTAGATACCACCAACTGGGAAAAAATCCAACCAAGAAAGAATTTATCAAATATAGTAGATTTCACCAAGTCCAATCAGGAAAAGACTTGTGATAGAACAGACAAATCTAAGAAAATCAAACCAGAATAATGCTTGCTAACAGAGAATTCATATTTCTACAAGTTCAACCAAGAAAGATCTTGTGAAGCAGATGACATATATGATAACCAGATTTGAACAAGTTCAACAAGGAAAGAACTTGTCAAACATAGCAACTCAGAAATCCCAGTAGAGGCGACAGAAGCAAATGTCTCTCCAGACTTGCCAACAGATAATCCACGATCAGATTTTCTTTTCTTCTCTTTCTTCTTCTCTTCAGCTTGAAAACAAAGCCCCAACGAACCATCGGCTTTGATACCACTTATTGGGAAAGTAATCCCCTTGCGCAAAATCAAGATGATAGAAAAAGAAAGGAAGAAAACAGATCACGGGTTTTTAATGTGGTTCACCATACATGTTGTACCTCCACGAACATAAACAAATTAATCTTTTTCACCAAAACAAGTCAGACATATTATATATGTCATGAATTACGTCATGCAGGACCACCCAACCCAGATCACAGACCAGAAGGGACTACATCTTTCCCACAGCTTATTTTAAAAACTCACAAACTCTCCCTCTATTTATAAGAGTTCAAGTGTAGCTCAAGAGTCTTCCAATTCATGTACTCCCTCCGTCCCTTTTATCGTGTCTTATGTGACTATTCATCAATAAAGTTTTTGTTGTTTGACTTGTAAAAAATTATAAATATATAAATATGAAACTATTGTGTGATATTACTACATTCATCTTAGTACATATTTTTAAAATATATAACTTTTATAATTTATTGTTATAAATAATTTAAGATATTAAAATTATAAAATTATCAATAAATCGTGTAAAAAGAGAAAGTAAGACACAATTAGAGGGACGGAAGGAGTATCTAACTCTTCAAATTCCCCATTTCATGAACCGAATTCTTAAATCCCCCAATTCATGAATCAATTGAGTTGCCCATTCATAAATAAAAATCTCTTGACTTCTTGATTATTCACTAATATTTAAAATTTGAAGAGATACCCAATAAAATGATATTAAAATTTTAGGCAGTTAATTAATAAGATCATGTAAATTGTGGCCGAAACCATTCTTACAAATTGTCACTCATACATTTTGAAAATAACACATCGAGCCACTAAGTTTGCTACTTTGATCTCCGGAGTTTTCGTTCATCCGACAACTTTTTTGCAAATCTGTAAACATGAAAGAATACAAGTTCAAGCTGAATGTTGCTATGATAAGACAGTAGGATATGAGACTCTCTTTTCTAACTCAATTTTTTTTTACCAAATAGGAAAATTAAGTATTTGGAGAATCGAATATGTATTTTCACTTCAAAATTCTAGTTTTACTCCAAAAACATGGTTACCAAACGGGTCTTATTACTCTCTGTCCCAACTCTATTGGCACTGTAATCATTATCGCATTGTTCAAGAAATACGTTTGACTGTTAATATGTTTACCTACATACAATAACAGTCGACCAAAAGTTGATATTTAAAAACTACTTATTTCGACAAATTGAACAATATCATATACGATAATAGTATTGTTTATACATTCTTTCAAATACGTGGTCAAACTTTGATAGAAAATACTGTAAAAAAATAGAAGTGCAAATAGAGGTGGGACAGAGGGAGTACATTGTTTCACGATGATATCCATATTCATTAAGAATTTATTTATAATCTAATTTGTGCTTATGGGCTTGATACATTGTGATAGTTTGATAACTGATACACCAATGTCTTAATTGAAGTTGTATACGATAATTTAATCCATAACTTTATCGACAGATCCGCTCGATTACATAAACAATTCTCCAACAAAAGAAGACATACAATAAAAATGAGCTAAATCAGGCGCAAAGCTTAATAGCTTATCTAGATAGAAATAAAAACTGGTTAACTTCCTATATTTGGAAGAAGAAAAAACAAACAAAAATCTTCAAAATTTGGAGTACAACAGTTTGAGTTTGTATATCTGTTATAAAATATAATTTATACTATATACTATAGGTATAAAATAAGCTAAATCTTGGCCAAATGTAACCCTCGCATTTAGTCAAATCAGTTTTGCCAAGTGTCACTTCCACACTTATCCATCTCACTTTGTCAAGTGTCACCTTTAGAGATTACCATTTATAGCTATTTAATGTTGTATTCATTCCCCTATTTATCTTCTTTGATTCATGCACTTACATATGTTATTCCATGCATTCTACTTTTCAATTTTATTAGGCTAATGTGATTACTCATAGATGTTTAATGTCCGCATTCATATTTACACTCCTTTCTTAATTCTTTTCATGTTCATCTTTTAATCCATATATCACTAATTTGTTCCAGCTAATCTATTTTCTCACAAATATTTATCTTTCATGCTTGCAATATGTCAGAAATAATAAGATTCTTCTTAAGCAAATTTAACCTCAAAATCATATTTAATACCATGTCTAATAAATTTAATTATCTAATATTAGATTCAAACTATTCAGCCAAATACTAATTTATCCATATTATTATGTAATATTTAGTCTTCCGTGTAAGAAATATTTATTTGAATAATATGAATAAGTAGTATAATTTGAATAGTTTAAGGATTTTTTATTTTATTTTTCTTTGAAAACATGTCCTTACATATTTTTTGTATTTTCTTTTAAAAGAGATATAATTTTATAAATTTAGTTAAATAATTATTAATTCATTATCAACCAACATGTCTTATTTTTATCAGTATAATTTTGAATTATGTATTATATTACATTTTAAATTTTCGTTCAGAATTCATGCATCGGCACGAGGTGTTATCTAACACTGATGTATATAAGAACTCAATTTGTCTCAATTATATATTTATGGCCGGTTAATGATACATATTACAGGATGTTATTCATGCATTAATTATGTTTTGATTGACCCATTCATGTTTTAATTAGTCATTTATTGTATCTAGCAATCATTATTGTTGGACGTATAAATTCTTAAAGAGTATTTGTAAAAAATCAATTTAATCATAATAAGGTATTGTTCAATTTATAGTCGACAGAACTTACATTTTCACATTCAAATAAACATTATAACTTATTTTATTTTATTAAATATAAGATTTAAAATTTTAATTAAAATTATATTTAAAATTTTTATTAAAATTTAAAATTTTAAGGTAAAAAAGAGTGTGTCTCTTGAAAGACGGTCTTTCCATAAGTCATGAAAAGACCAAAGTTTATAGGGTAAATTAAAAGAAATGAAGACAAAATTTTTGGATTGCATGAATCGGGTTATTAACTTTATAACTATTACATGTAGCATAATAAAGTTTTAATATTGCAACTAAGGCCTTTTACCTTTTATTATTCTAATTAAATCCCGCATTTTCATAAGTTTATGAAAAGACGGTCTTTCCCAAAACTTTGCCGGTAAAAAATTAGGGACCTATCTTCTCCTTAATTGATATATTTAGTGTTGAATTTTACTACTCTCTATCCCAACAAAAATGACACATTTACTTTAGTAAAGTCAAATTTTATAAATTTTGATCAAAAATATAAATTTATATATATATATGATAAAAATATCATGTGAGATTTTGTTAAATTCTAAATATCAATTTTTTATGCAAAATTATTATACGTAAATAAAAATATTGACAGTTAAACATGATCAATAAAAACAGTCGTACCAACAAATTCTGAGTTCCGGAACTTGGAATCGTACCTTTTTAAAGCCTCTTCATTGTCACCGCCAAACAAAACATGCTCAACTTGTCCCGTCATCAGATTAATTCTTGAAACTGGTTTCTTTAACAAATTCTTACCAATTTCCTCCAACTTTTTCATGTTTTGTTTTGATGCCACATCCACTGAAGAGGTTAAGCCCGTTAAGGTATCATCCTGCAGTAGATCGTGTTAAATTGGGCCTGTGAATTATAATCGAATCAATCTCATACTATATCATATATATACACATTCTATATAATTTTATATGTTATAAAAAAATAATTAAATCTCAAATTGAACAGGTAGGACGAATCAAGTTATCTCACTAAAATGGATTAAAATATCAGAAAATGACAACACTATCATATAGATATCATATTGATTGAGAGAGAGTTGTTTTTACAGTACCTAATAAATTAATAAAAAAAATAATTCAATGTTGATATTAGTATAATATTGTTATTAAAAAAATCCTCTACAAATATATATATATATATATATATTAATGTCAATTCAATTAAAAAAGTGTTAATAAGGATATACTTTGTATTTCGTCAAAATTAAGTATTTATATGTTAATTTAAATAAACTCTTTTTAATTTGTGTGGGAAAATTGGGTTTCTCAAAACATTAATGTGACTAGGGTGGCAAATTAAATCTTTAACCTGCGGGTCAAGTGGATTATCTATTTTTAAATATGTATATGTTTGGGTAAAATGAGTATTGGGTCAAATGGGTAGTGGGTCAAATGGGTTTAAAAAAATATTGGTTGGACGAGTTGGGTGTGTGGGTTTACCCATATAAGTCAATATATGGGGTGAAACCCATGAGTTTACTCACATGAATAATAAATGGGTTGCAGCCCGCGAGGTAACCCATATGAGTTGGTATATAAACTCAGACCAATAAATGGGGTTGAAACCCTCGAGTTTACCCATATGAGTTGGTATATAAATTCATATGGGTCAATATATGGGTTAAAACCCGTAGATTCACCAACTTTCAACCCACTTATTGGGTGAATTTCAACCCTCGGGTTTCAACTCAACCTATTTTTTATCCGATCCATTTTTATTCGTCATAAAACAGGTCAAAATGGGTCATACTCATATTTTTTACAACCCTAATTACTCGACTTGTATTTGACCCGTTCATCCCTTTGCCACCCCCTAATGCCAACAGTTGTGATCTTTGTTTTTGGACGGATTGGGTTGGGGTTTCAAGGGGTTGGGTCGGTTCAGGTTGGAGGTTTAGAAGGTAAATATTTTGGGCTATATATCATTTTTCAATCTTCAAAGGTTTAGCTATTTCGAACCCTCATTTATAATTTCAAACAAAGGCTCTCTTCATGGAAGACAAAGCTACTTTCACTGTCTGGCATTATTTACGAACCCTAAATGACAACATTATCCTATAAATATCATATTAATTGAGAGTTGTTTTTACAGTAAGTAATGAATTAATAAAAATTTAATTCAATGTTTATATTAGTGTAATATTGTTATTAGAAAATATTCTCTACAAATATATTAATGTCAATTAAATTTTAAAAAGTGTTAATAATCCATTGAAAGAACAATCAGTCATTGGTCTACATACATAATTGAAGGTTGCGGATCTCATCGCACAACAAAATCAGTGGAGGTTGCTATTGTACGTTCAATATGTACGCAGGAGGTGATTCCAGATATTATGGCAATCCATACTGATATAAATTTAGTAGACTGTGACAATCATAATTAGAGACCAAATAATGATGGTACATACATAGTCAAAAAGGCTTATCATTTGATCATGAAGCAAATTACGCCAAACCAGGAACAAACATCACATGACGTGGTGGATTTCTAGAAGCTCCTCCGAAATATTTAAACTCCCACACAAGATGAAAGTTTTTGTATGGGGAATGATAAATTTTGCAATTCCTACTGCAAAGAATCTTGCGCATAGAGGAATAACAGTTCAAGCCAACTATTCAACGTGTTTATTACCATAAGAAGATGAGACACATCTATATATAGGATGTGAAGAATCAAGAAAAATCAGGAGAGCTCTGTCTCATGGTTTTGATTTAAATTTTGTACCTTTAAAATATGTTAAGTCATGGTTTTTAAAATGGACCAAGCAGTCAACATATATGGATGCAATTAGTGTATCCATATGCATTCTCTGGGAGATATGAACAAACAAATGAAAGAGCTCTAAATGACTTAATAAAGGACTCAATCTCATGTTGGCAAGAACCTAGAAATGCTTTCATCATTCCTGATCAAGCTTTATCATAATGGATGAATAATAATGGTAGAATGAATGGCCATGATGAATATGGAGCACAACAATAACAATCACAAAGGAACCAATCATCACAAGGTATAAATTTGCATAAGCAATGGATACATCATGATACTCATATTGTGACCTTTGATGGATTATTCCAAAAATCAAGGTTCTTAGGAACAGTGGCATGAAGGATTACATATAATGATGGCCATTAAGGAAGACAAGGTCAATCAGGATCAAAAATAATTTTGTTGCAATTTCACCTCTACATGCTGAAGCTTTTTTAAGAGCAATCAAAGCTACTTTAAAAAGGGAGCCTTCAAAAGTATTGATGTATTCCGACTCAGTAGTTCATACATTATCCTTAATTTAAGAAAATTCAATACCTTGGGAGATCAAAGGAATGGTGCATCAGATTATACTCACCACTTCTCATTTACGTCTTTTTAAATGTATTAAAGTTAATCATAGTTTAATTACTAATGAGCATAATGTAACAAATAATTTAGGTAAGACTCTATGCAATGCTTCTTCTATTGTTTAATATATGTGTGGTTATCAAAAAAAAAATCTCATGTGTTAAATGTAGAATTTTTTAGGCCTTGCAATATTTGGCTAGTTGTCCAAAATTAACTCCTTCTTTTCTAAATTACGAATTCATCACTTTCGACATTTAAAAGATGAGTTCATCTTGCCTTGAAATAGAGTACCAAAATACTGATTTCAACAAAATAAAATAAAATAATGGAATCTATATTGTATTAATTTTCTTGCCGTTAACATTTTCATGGGAAAGAAATCATTAGATTATACTTTTCTTACACTAAATAACATTATATTATACAGTTTAGTCTGTCATCTGATATATATTAGCATTTTAATATTATCCATCATAATAATATCTCTGATTGGACTATTGATATATAGATTTATAATCTCTTAGAGAAAATCATGGTATACGTATTTCAATCAAATATATCATCTTCTAATTGGTGTTTTATAAATTCTAATATAGAATAATTCAAAAAATTTATTTCAAAACATTATAAACTTTAATATCCACAAACTACAACACATTTAAATGTAGAGAAAAAGAAGATATTTTTTTATCAGATTCATTTTTTTAAAATTTTAGTTTCTTTAATGTATTTAGTAATTTTCAATGGTGTATATTTTAATTCGTAATTTATAGCGTTCCTAAACCATCATTATTCCTAAGAGAGTTAAATATCCTTTTCTTGATTTTTTATATTTTACGTTTGATTCATTCTTTTCTTTAATTTAGATAATTTAGATAATTTAGAAGGATAATATGTACTTAATGTCAAGTTTGGGGAGGCTAAAAAATCATACACGGTATTTCTCTACTTCAAGAATAGATTTTATTTTTGTGAAAACTCTCTATTTGTACAAGACGTGTTATTATCTGATGTAATGTATGATTAGATTTATTTAAGAGCATAATGAACAAGTTTGAACCCCAGCATATGTCTAGA
>JAULKJ010314853.1:0-10766 GCA_032355405.1 Rubia balearica | reverse complement strand
TCGGCTGCGAGATTGGCAAATCAGGAAGGTAGAGGGATAGTGGCATGTAAAGTCGGGAGGTGGTGCGTGAACGTCACTCGCCGGCCGATCGGAGTAGTACGGATCGCGACAGACGTTTAGGTGGCAGCGGCAATCGAAAAAATAGCAGCCAGCAGGGCTGTCGACGACGGTGGCGACGCTTGTAGTGTAACGCGCGCTTGATGGCGGAAGATGGCAGCGGATTTATTTAGGGTTCAGGTCTCAGAATTTTTAATCTCTGATACCAAGATAAAATATAAATGAATTTATCATGGTGCATTAATATCACATGAATGACACGTCCCATCAATGATGAGGATTACAATATATAGTGCTACAAATAAACTAAAATCTAACGGGAATATGATTCTAAGTTTATAAGGAAATTACCATATATAACTAATTTTATAAGAAAACTAATTCTATAGCATAACTAACATTTATAACATTTTCTTGTAGGAAAGGGTTTCCATTTCCTTATCATAATTTTCTCCTTCTAGAACTAGATTAGGAATTGAGCCAAAAAGGTGATCCTAAATTAGTACAATAAACAAAAGACCAAAGGAAAAGCATAGCGGACCATAACAGTAAGATGCGAGAAAGGGAAAATAATTGAGAGAGCCCGCCAACCTTTAAATGCTGGCGCCTTCTTTTTTCCTAATTCCAATAAACCAACTAGTCCAGACTTTCAAACCTCTTTGTTTTACAAAAAGCGAGAGGATATTATAATACTCCATTCAGGTTTTTAAACCAACTAGTCCAGACTTTCAAACCTCTTTGTTTCGCCCTTTACAAAAAGCGAGAGAATATTATAATACTCCATTCACTTTTTTTTACTGATACTCTTTTTTTTAAATAATTTTTTTATATTGACACCTTTCTTTTTTGGTAAATTCTACAATATTTTTATCCACTAGATTTACCTTTTATTTTCTCAATAAAATCTCATATACCAATTTTACTTTAAAAAAATTGTGCCCATTGTTTGGTGCCAATATTTTGGGACCAGAGGGAGTAAATCAATTGTCAATATAAATTAAAATGTATAAAAATATTTTTTGGTGTAGTTTTATTTATTTATTAAAACTTTTAATTTTTTCACTTAAATATAAAATAAATTAAAATATAAAAGCGTGAGTTTTAAAAAACAGGTTGAAGTATATTTCCGTTGGCCCACCCCTTATGGAAGTTTGAGTGTGAATTTATTTGGTCAGTACTGGACCTGGCCAAGGGGTTTTTTCGGTCGTGTTCGAGTGAGACCCAATCAATTCTTGCCCCGCGAATTTTTATCAGCGAATTTTTCCGCGATCCGGATTTTTGACCCGCGAATTTTTATGATTCGGAATCGTTGATTCCCCAATTATAAAATCAAGAATAAATTAAATCAAGAACAATAAAAAACATATAAGAATCAATTATAAAACACAATTAGGCCTCAAGATTCAATATTCCATGTCGATATATAAATTAGTTACTAATAACAATTAAATTAAATTAATCAAATAAAGAGCATAATATGCGATCATAATAACTAACTAAATAATTAAATAAAAGCAAATCAGCAAACAGCGACTCCGTATTAAGTCTGCGCACAAAGAAATCGAAGGAATCTTCAATGAAACAATCAATTCCCAGTACAGCCGCTGAATCCAAACACCAAGTAATATTATGTAAGCAAAAACTAAAACTAACTAAACCTCTGCTTTGTAACTCCTATTAAACTAATATTCCTACAATATGTACATACCGCTTCTGATTCGGCTTACATGTATTTATATCCGATTAAAGTAACCGAAGCTAAATCAATTTCGGATTCTATTTTTCTGATACAAAAAAATCGAAATATATTCTAACTCTAATTAACTAATTCTTAAAATTAAGGGATTTCAATTGGAAATAGATAATACAATCCTTATCAATATGGAAAGTGAATATCTTTAATTTCTTCAAACCACATCTCTTCAGTAATTCACTTTTCACCCCTTAACTTCAGCAATTCTGCTTTTTCCTCATTTCCTTCGTCTCTAGAATAATGTCTTATAAAATAAGAACATTTTCCATTGTAGCACATCGGCTCATTAAAAATCTTAACCTGGAAAATCCAGTGAAAAAAAAACCGTTGGTTAAGGAAAAAAGAGTACAATGTATAACTCCCTCTCAAATTCTTAACAATTCATGAATTCCTGCACCAAAAACACCTAAAGTGCAAATTATATCTCAATAAAATCACAATAATCCCACAAAATATGAACACAATATATAGCACATCAGTCACCACTTGACCGACGAGGAAAGGCTACAAGTATCACAATTTCTTGTTCAGAATCATGAAAATTGCATTCTGCACCACAACAAGAGGGTGGAAGCATTAGTTCGATGGGGGGTGTCAATTCGCACCATCAGCCTCTTGTGGGAAAGGGTGAAGCAACAAATAGAAAATGGTGAAACTATAACTGGAAGATCTAGGCGCCATGGTCGTTTTGGTGCGGGTAAAAAAACCCATAGATCTTGAAGCTTTGATGCCTTGCATGTCAATAGAAGACGTACCTGCAGAGATACTGCAGCAAGGTTGCACATCAGCAAAAGCTCAGTTCATAGGGCTGTGATGAACAAAGGGGTAAAGAGCCACACAGATGCAGCTCATCCAGTTTTGACAACAAAAGTTAAGTTAACAAGGCTTGAATGGTGTCTTTCAAAACTGGTATACAACATGCAATTCAAAGACATGCACAATGTAATCCACATCAACGAGAAGTGGTTCTATCTTACGGAGGCAATGACAAGGTACTTACTACCCCTAATGAAGAAGAACCATATAGGACCAGCCAAAATAAGCATTATATTCCCAATTTGATGTTCCTTTGTGCAGTGTGTAGGCCTATCTTTGATTTTGAGGTTAATGTCATGTTAGATGGTAAAATAGGAGTTCCCTATACAGAATGTATAGGAGCCAAGCATTCTAGCATAAATCGGTTTAGGGGAACTATGAAACTTCATCCAATTAAAAAGGTTAGCAAAGAATGCATTAGAAAGAAGCTGATATATGAGGTTATCCCTGCAATCAAAGCTAAGTGGCCAACTTGGGCAAGCAAAAACATATCAATACAGCAAGATAATGCCCCATCCCACATTTTAGCAAATGATTTTGAATTCCTAACTACAACCCATTCAGATGGATTCCACATTACCATGGTGTGCCAACCAATAAAAAGCCATGATTTAAACATCTTAGACTTGGGATTTTTTCCTTCTATCCAAAGTTTACAACACCAATACCCTCAAAGAAATTTATAAGGTTGATTAGGAGCTATAAATGATGCATTTTCTATTAGAAAAATAGACCTCATTTTCCTTTCCCTTCAGAATGTCATGCTGTAAATTATAAAATGTAGAGGGGGGACAATTTTAAGTTACCACACACGGGGAAAGACAGATTGAGGAGATTAGACCTACTACCACTCAATCTAATTGCTGATTCAGAAATTGTAAAGGGTTTTTTTGAAGGACCTGGTTGCAATTGGGAGGACATGGATGGTTCGTGATCTACTGCTGAGCGTGGAGATGGCAGGGTAAGTGATGCAACAAAATATTTTGGAGGGGTTGTGCTTCTAGAAATCAGTTTTCAGGGTAAACATGCAATTTGGTTTTCAGAGACATGTTTATAGGGCAACTTTTTGTAATATAGGGACATCAATTTCCTTTTTTTGTGTATTATTAAAAGCTAATGCAGATGCTAGTTAAACGGAGTGTTTGAAAAATGTTTTGATGCAGTATGATTAGTTTTAAACCCCAAATCCAGAATGTTAAAACTGAAATCTGAAACTTAATGCAACAAATGATTGAGAAAAAAATACAAACTTGACACAATGAAGTACAAATCACATTTAGATGCCATCCTAATGTTCCGTTCACCAAAACATGGTTGCATCTATGTTGTACAATATGAATTATCATCATTATAAGCTGCAGCTATGACTAAAATCATTACAATATCAGGTTGTTTTTTCAATCATAACAATGCCCCGCCAAGATGTTAACGGTTTGAGAACCAAAAATACATGGCTGCATATCAAAATGCCTCGCCAAGATCTTAATGGTTTAAAAACTAAAAGTCATAGTTGCATATAAGGTAACCTCGTACATAACAACTTCATCATCGATTGTTTACTAATAAGAATGTGAACACATAACATGCATGAGTGTGATTGTTTTCAGTATATCCCGCCAGTTTGAACAAGTCAAAAGGCAATGCCATTGGCTGCATTTTCTTGTAACACTTATGGCTCACAAATTTTGAAACCGGAGCTCCATTCACAACATTTAATAACTCTCAAAAAATATAGATATAGCACAATAATCAGCACAATATGGTTCAGTAAAAAAATCCAAAATTATCAATGTCTAGAATTAACACAGTCCGGTCCAGAATTAACAAATTTATAGTCTCAAACAGTCCAGAATTAAAAATAATCATTTTTAAAAACAGTCCATAGTTTCGTGCAGTCCAAAATTAAAACTTTTCAGAATTGACTAATCGAAAGCATTAAGCAGTATCCCCCAATATGAAGTTAACCCTGCCCCTTAGGGCTATGGCTCAACAACATCCAAATCAGTGGCACGCCTAGCAGTTTCAGCATCCAAATCAGTTTGGACCTGCATTGATTAAAAAACAATTGTCAAGCAGTGAAGATATAACTCATAGATGACATTTAACTATTAAAAAAAAACTCAAGTTAAAGAAATATACAACCTGATTTGGCATCCTGGCTTGCCTCTATTTTTTTCCCTTTAGGTCAAACCAAACCATCGGCATTCATTGCAAACATATGTTAGTACCATACTGGAAATTCCTCTTAGACCTCTCCCTCTTAGGCCAATTTTCAGGAAAATAGTAAGAACCAGTCTCGTAGAATCAGGGTTCACTGAACTTCACAGTGTGATACTTTGCAGGATCAATGTCAAGGAGCAACTCAGGGCTTCCAGACCCATCACGATGTACAATTTTTGGCCATTCACCACAGGCCATTCAGAAAATGAATGGGGCTGAAGTGAGTTGCAATTGGTATTTTAGAACAGGTCAAAATCGGGCTGTGAGTAGTGGTGAACATCAGATGGGGTCTTATCAGTGACTGTCAAGGGTTGGCTAGGGCCACTGGTTACTTGGACAGCCTTAAACCAGTCACGGCTTCCCATTATAAGGATCACGGGATGTGAATATGTAACCACAAAAAAACAAATAAATGATAGACAACACACTAAACATAATGGGACAAAACTCCAAAATAATAAAGAAGAAAACACGACAGTCACAGTCAAATACATGAACACGGAGGTAAAAACTACTAAAAATCAGAGTGAAACTAATACTAAGAGGATAGTTAAACTAAAATTTAACCAGATTTAAACACAAATGAGCAAAGTTAAACGCGGTCAAACTTGGCCAGAGTTAAACTCATTGAAATAAAGCACAGTTGAACAAAGTTAAAAATGATGAAGACATCGCAGATTCAGGGCAACCCAAATTAAAAGCACAAATATGACCATATTTAGAACAAGGAAAGAGACATGCACATGGAGTTAAACATTTATTGCAGAAAATTAATGGATGCAGAGTTCATTGAGGTACACAAAACACATTTATGCCATTCATCTAAAAATTTGAAGCCGTAATACTTAAATATCTGAAGAAAAGGAACACAAAAAACATGTCGACGGCAAGAACTCAGAACTAAGGTCACGAAAAGCATGTCAACAGCAAGAACACAGAACTAAGTTCACAAAAAAATCAACCAAAATCGATAACCAAGATCCACCCGATTTAAAATCTCTAGAATCATGTAAATCGTTCAAAACCCAATAACAAAAACACTATTTTAAGCAAAAATGGGTATACAATAACTTCAACACAACAAAAAAATAACAGATCGGACACAACTAGGGTTTACAACTGTAGATTTGAGATAAAAAACAAAAAAAGCTAGATAAACAATTCATGAACATAACACACAACGGAAGACTAACCCACATCCAAAACCTAAATTAACACAGTATAAAAGTTCAATAATCATGCAGATCGGTCGAAAAATTGGAAAAAAAACTAGGGCTTTAATAAAAAATTCACTTCAGAAAAAATGGGGATGGATTCTTTCTCTTCATTGTGTGCGAACTCATATCAATGTGTGAAAAACTGAATTTCTGACTTGCTTTTCCTGTGATACTTCCATGGGAAAATCGGACGGAAAAAAACAGTCATAGAGGGTAAATCAAAGGGTGAGAAAATAGAAGGAGAAACGGGATGAGTTGAAGCAATTAGAATTGAGACAAGAAGAAACTCTGGAGTTGGGGAAGATTGAAGAAGAAGAGGGGATAATTGATAACAAGGAAGTAAATACGCCCATCGGAATGGAGGTAATAAAGAAAAGAGTAATGGAAGAAGAAGCGATGGAGATAAGAGCAACGAAAATCAAAAGTGGAGAATCTGGATCTCAGAGAAAGCTGAATTGGGCAGATAAGGTAGAGGCAACTGAAGATCACAATAAGTCCCGGAGTGAGTTTTTCAAGGATCATACAGATAATGAGGTAAAATACTATCCCCTTTTTTGAAATTGAAGGTATTAGAATGGGGAGAATCTCTGTGGAGGAAGTTGAGGATAGTGCTAAACTATGGAATTCTACTGTTATATGTAGATTTCTAGGAAGTTTTCCCCCTTATGTGGTAGTTGAATAATTTCTTAACAGAATATGGAGGAATAGAATTGTGAAAATATGGAGAATTAAGAATGGGGTATTCATGGTTAAGTTCAAGCTGAAAGAACAGAGAGATGAAGCAATAGATCTTGGTATGATGTTGTTTGATAATAAACCTATTGTTATAACTGAATGGACTAAAAATGGTGAAGATGTGCCAGTATGCATTCAGCTGCCAAAATTGCCTATGATTTACTGGAAGCCTAGCATTCTAAGTAAAATTGTGAGTGCGATAGGCAAACCTATAAAACTGGACAGGGCAACTAAGGAGATGGAGAGACTGAGCTTTGCTAGAATGCAGATTGAAGTAAAAGTAAATGATATTGTCCCAAGATATATTCCCTATATAGATGAGAATGGAGTAATTCAACATCAGGAGGTCATCTTTGAATGGTTACCAGTAAGCTATGGGAAATGTACACTGCTAGCGAATCTGACTAAGGACTGTAAAAAAGAGGAGACAAATGAAAAAAAGAACCAGGTGGTGGTGAGAAGGGTGTATGTGCCAAAAGCTCAGAAGGACAAAGAAGGGAAAGGCAAGGAAATTACAGCAGTGGGAATAGAAAGGAAGGATAATCTTGACTTGACTCAAAATAGTAGGGCTGATGGAAGTAAAAAGGCAGGTGATACAGGAAAAAGGAAGGAAAGTGATGGAGAAGTATGGAAGGTTGCTCAGAACCAGATGAATGATAACAGAGGAAAAAGGAGGAAAATGGGAGAAAGGATGGAGGAAGGTGTGTTACTGACTCAATATTGAAAAAACTACCATATAAATGAGAGTATATTGATATGGAACATCAGGGGTGTAAATAGTATAGAAAAACAAAGAAAATGCAGGGAATTTGTAAATAAAAGTGGAATTGGGTTTCTGGCAGTCTTAGAAACAAAAGTACAAAAAGAAAAAGAGCAGCAGGTTTGGAAGAACATGGGGTTTAGATGGCAGTTGGTAACAAATGGTGAAATGATAAAAGGAGGAAGAATGTGGCTGGGATGGAATGATAACCTATTTAAGGTGACTGAAATCATGAAGGGAATGCAGTATATAGACATGAAAGTAAAAATGAAGGGTCTGATGAAGGAATTCTATATGAAAATTGTGTATGGAGTGGATGATATGTCAGGGAGGATAGAATTATGGGAACAAATAGAGAAAATGGGGAATGGAAAGAACAGTCCTTGGCTAGTGGCTGGAGATTTTAATGCACCATTGAACCTGGAAGATAGAACAGGAGGAAACGATGTTACAAATGCAGAAATAGAAGATTTTCCGGACTTAGTGATCAAGATGGGATGGATGCAGATGAGAACACTGGGCCCTAAATACACTTGGGATAACAAGAGGAAGTCGGGAGAAAGGGTGTTAAGTAGGATTGACAGAGCTATGATCAATCAGGAATGGGTGACAAGTTACAATCAATCTGTTTGCAAAGTGATGGTGAATAGCATCTCTGATCATTTTCCACTACAAGTGAGAATAAAAAAAAGGCTAGAAAAGCAGCCAGAAATTTCAAGTTTTTTAATATGTGGGTAAATGACTGCCAATTTATAGAAATTTTAAAAGCAGTATGGAAGAAAGGAGGGAATGGTAGTATGGTGGATCTGAAAAGGAACTTGAAAAGACTTGAAAGACCATTGATGGATTTGAACAGGAGAAGATTTTCTCAAATTGAGAAAAAGGTTAATCAAGCAAGACAAGACTGGAAAGAAGCAAGTGAGGAGATGCATAAAAACTCTAGATCAGTCTCTTTGCAAGAAGTAGAGGAAGAAAAAAAGAAGAAGCTCCTGGAATTGGAAGAAGCTGAGTTTCAATACCTAAAGCAAATGGCAAAAATCCAGTGGAAACAGGAAGGAGAGAGGCCAACCAGATTCTTCTATACAAAGCTTAAGGAGAGACAGTATCAAAATCAGATTATTAATCTATCTGATGGAACAAGATCACTGGAAGGGCCAGAACTTGAAAAGCACTTGATACAGGTGCTCAAAAATCAGTTGGGAATGGAGAAGAAAATGAAGGGAGACATAACAGAGAAGAAAGTTGCTGGTGGGAAACTCTTGACTCTTGAACAATAGATAAGGTTAAATGAAGGGGTTAAAAATTCAGAAATTCTATTGGCACTGAGAGGAATTAAGTCAAGCAAAAGCCCACGATTTGATGGGTTTAGTAGCAAGTTTTTTAAGGCAGCTTGGGAATATATTGAAGAGGACTTTATCAGTGTTATACAAAGTTTCTTTGCAGGAGAAAAAATCCTAGTGGAATTCAGTAGAGCTGTAATTGCACTAATCCCCAAAATTCCACACCCCCAGACTGCTGGAAACCCCAGACAAATTTCATGCTGCTCAGTGGTGTACAAGGTAATTAAAAAGATCCTATGTGCAAGATTAGGTGAAGTATTACCTGATATCATTGATCATAATCAAGGAGCTTTTGTCAGAGGAAGGAATATAGCTCATAATGTAGCACACAAATTAATCCACAAGTACAAATTTAGAGGGATGAAGAACAGTTGTGTCATAAAGGTAGATATAAGGAAAGCATTTGATACTGTCAATTGGTGTTTTTTGATAAAATGGCTTGAGAAGCTGAAGTTCCCATCTCTGTTCTTGTCATGGGTTGAGGAATGTTTGAAATCATTAAATTTATGTTTATCTCTAAATAGTGCTCTTACTGAACACTTTAGAGGGAAAACTGGAGTTAAGCAGGATGACCCCTTATCCCCCTTACTTTTTGTATTGAGTATGGAGTTTCTGACCAGAATGCTAACTAGGAGTTATAAGGAAGGGAAGATAGGATTTCATTAAATGAGTAAAAGGGTAGGAATTCACAGTTTGATGTTTGCTGATGATTTGTTAATATTCTGTGAAGCTACGGAGAGCTCATTAAAAAAATGTTAAAGAAGTTCTGAGGCAATTTCAGGATATGTTTGGGCTGGCTGTAAATGAGCTAAAATTCATAGTGTACATCTCTGCAATAAAAGATGAAGAAATAGGGAGATTGGCAGGAGAATACAAACATGGGAATTTCCTATGAAGTATTTGGGAATGCCTCTTTCAACATTCAGGTGGGACAAGAAGGCATGTGAAGTAATAATAGAGAAAATCAGTAAAAGGTTGAAATCCTGGGAGACTAGAAATCTTTCCTATGCTGGGAAAGTGCAGCTAATAAATACAGTTCTGTTGATCATGTCTGGGTTCTGGGAAAGTATTTTTAAAATGCTCGAGGGTGTTAATGATGAAATAGTGTGCAGATGCAGGAATTTCTTATGGAACAAGCAGGCAGAGGGAACGAAGTTTATACCTGTTGCTTGGGATACTTTATGCAAAAGCAAGTAGATGGGAGGAGTAGGACTAAGAGACCCTTCATTGTGGAATCAAGCTTCTGTATGTACGCATATGTGGAGCATTCAAGAAAGATGTATTGTGGATTAAGTGGATGCAGGCTTACTACTTAAAAGGAAAAAACTTTGAAACATACAAGTGCCAAATGTCTCAAAGCTGGATCTAGAAGTATTTACATAGCTTAAAGGAGAAAATGGCTGGGAAATTGCAGAGTTGTATAAACAGGAAGGGAAAGTTCAGTATATCTGAGGCTTATAAAATACTGAAAGGATAAGATGAAAAGGATCAAATGGCTAGAGTGATATGGAATTCAAAGCTACAACCTAAGCACAACTTCTTTCTGTGGATTCTGTTAAAAGAAAATATAGCTACAGTGGAAAGATTGAGCAGATTCAGTATTCTCGATGGACAGCAAGGGTGTGTCTTATGTGAAGAAGAAGAGGAGACAACACAACATGTTTTCTGCCAATGCAGGTTTAAAAATGAAGTATATAAGAGGCTAGGAGTAAATGGGGTATGCAGTTTTAGGGAGATGAAGAGAATGCTCAAGATGAAGCTGATCAGGAGACAATGGAGAAAATTTAGAATTCTGGTTGCAGCAATGTATACAATATGGGAGGAGAGGAATGCAAGGGTGTTCAAGAACAAGAAAAGTGAAGCTGATG
>JAULKJ010314843.1:0-10766 GCA_032355405.1 Rubia balearica | reverse complement strand
AAAGTCGCTCTTAACTCTAGTAATAGAATTTCAAGGTAAAATAGAGTATCCAAAGCACAAAAGCCTACCAAAATGAGCATAAAAGATCCCTAAAATCACCATATAAAATGGACACATCATTAGTGAAGAAAAAAATTTTAAGGTAGAGGAATAAGAACATACATCAACACCATATCGCAAATGAATATCCGGATGATCAAAACCAAGTTTATTTAACATCGTTGACACGACTTACTCCCTTCTTAGGCTTCATTCACAAAATAAGTCAACAATATTGATTCCTCTTTTTGGAACAAAGTCTCGGGATTCACATCATCCCCTAATAAGATTTGGCGCATGCAAGCAAGGGCTTCCTTGTGCTACCTTAAGACACAAACAACTTCCTCCCTTACTCCTTGGTGATTTTTCTTGAAATGATCATTGGGATTTTCTTTCCTTCTTTAAGAAATAAACATTTAAGCTTAGTTCTTAGTAGTCTCAACATGCCCACTGAGGTCTTTATTACATGAGAATTCCTTCGGTTGTACCATTGGTAAAGTAGGGGTATTGGATGGTATCTCTCCAAGAGAACTTTGATCCTCATTCCTTTCCTTTAAGTTAGTAATCACAACATATGCAATAAAAGTATTATCCAAATCATTCTCTAAGGTAACTTTTAATGAATAGTCACTATTATTATCAAATACATCTTGCACTAAATTCTCAACAACAACAATAGCATGGAAAGAGTGGTATTTACTAGGATTTTTGATAGTATAATTGGTGTTAAATTCTACCTTTCACTCGTTAAATTCCATAGAGAGTGTTCCATTATGCACATCGATTATTGTCCTTGACGTTTTCAAAGATAGCCTTTCTAGAAAAATTGGCGTGGCATGATTATCATTCTCCATTTCAAGGATGTAAAAATCAGCATAGAATACTAAGGTCTCAACAATTACTATTACATCTTGTAAAATGCCCCGAGGGTATGCACTAGAATGATAGGATACTTGGATAACCACCCCAGTTTTATGCGAAGTGCTTAAATCTAGAATTTCATACAAAGATTATGGAATCACATTTATAGAATCACCTAGATCAATCATAGACTTTTCAAAATAAATATCTCCTAACATACAAGGTATTGTAAACATTATGGGATCGCTATTCTTAAGAGGTAGTTCATTTTGAAACAAAATAGAGACAAGTTCATTCTTGCCCTTCTTGAGGTTATTTTTAACTCTATTTTTTCTATTTACCACACACAATGATTTATTTAGCATACCTAAAGATTTGATTTATAGCAATAAGGAGTGGAATTTTTGCCTCACATCTATGAAATACTTCGTAAATGTCCTTGTAGTCTTTTTTCCGCCTTTTATCCTTAAAAGCTTCTGAAAAGGGTGGTTCTGGTACATAGGAGGGAATTTCCACCATTTTATCTTTCTTTCGATGAGAGGATGAAGGCTGGGACTTAAATTCGGTTCCCGAACAATTACTTACATATCAATCTCCTAAGAAAACTTCTGGGCATTTTCCTCTAATTCAACAATTTTCACTATCTTGGGCTTATTCTCAACAACACCTTCCTCATTGGAGTTTCCACCTCTTTACCACTTCTCAACGAGATGGCACTGAAATTTTTACGATAATTTAGCTCTGGTTTAGAAGGAAGCTGTTGTATACCTAGCCCATAATCGGGAGGTCGCTAGACTTCATGCCCAGCCCAATATGCAACTGTAAAGTCTAACGATCATAAACCAGAACAAACAGTTGGATGCAACAAAAGCATTAACCCTAGTCAAAACCAAGAATATGTCCTTAGCAGAGAAAAAGAAGATAATAGAGAAGATACAGAATATGATACAGAAGAAGCAGAATATCCTAATACAAACCAAGAAAAGGAAAGGAGAGCATTCGCAGCATTCCTGGAAGTGAACAGAGAAAGCCTGTACAATCAGTTTTGAATACGCTAAAGCCAAAATCCCCATGGGTAAATAAAAGACCAAATCAAAGGCATGGGAGTCTTATGTACAAAGATGAGTTGAAGGAGTTAGTGGCAGATGACGATAAAGATAAGTCACCCTTGGCACCTCATCTTCGAGATTTTAAGATGCCAAAGGATTTCAGGCTTCCTTTGCATGTTAAAATCTATGATTGAATCAGAAATCCAAAAGAAATCCTGCATTCATATCGCAACAACATGAGATTTCGTGATGCAGATATCAAATTGGTATGCAAAGCTTTCCCAATTTTTTTATTGGGAACAACAATCACATGGTACGAAGACTTTCCAAAAGGAAGTATTAAGTCTGGGGCATAGTTCTCAGATTTATTTTTAGGCCGCTTATATCAGAAGCAGAAGTTCGCCAAAATAATCGCAGACCTAAACAAGATAGCTCAACGAAGTGATAAGAGCATCGCAAAATATCAAAATTGGTTTGTCACCAAAAGTTTACAGTCTCGAGACTTGTCGTTCCAATCCTCTTTGGGTGCATTTACAGGGGACATGTAGTAAGGAGAGTTCTACAAGGAGCTCACAAAGAGTATGCCTGATACCCAATAGAGTTCCAAAACATGATCGAGCATCATGTGAGAATACCGATAGAAAATAACCAAAAGATAGAGAGGGAGCGAAGCGAGAAAAGAATGATGGAAAGAAGAGGTTTATAAAGAAAGGGAAAGGAAATATCCCTTTCAATGGAAAAAATTGGGGATACAGGCCGTATCATTCCAAGAGACACTCCTGACAAAGTTAAGAAGGGAAATATGGATATAGAACAGGGAATTATTCCATGAACCAGCAGAAATGATAGCACCCCCTGATGAAAGATCCAGAGAATACTAATGTGCCTTCAATAATTCCCATGGCTATGATAATGAATATTGTAGAGATCTAAGGAGGAAGATAGAGGAAAACCTGAGGGATGACTATTTGAGCCAATACAAGAAAGAAGATGGGGGAAACCGGTACAATGAATCTAACAAGGCATGAAGCTCTGAGGCAAAAAACTAGGGCATAGCGAACACACCGAGCAAAAATCAGAAGATGACAGCAGCAGTGAAATATGATGAAGACACAACGACTGAGGCCCTAGAAAGAGTGATCATATCTATACATGCGTCAACTGAGTCGCTATCCAGCAATGCTTGGAGATCCAAGGCTAGAAATTCCCACCACAAGAGACTACTAACAAAAGGCTTCGTCTAGAAAAACAATCAAATTTAGTTAAGAGGATGCAGTTCCCAACGCTTCACCTCATAGTAACCTAATGGTCATCATCGCTAAAATTGGAAATGCAACAGTTCATAGAGTATTTGTGGATGTTAGAAGTGTAGTCTAAATCCTCTTTGTTGGTGCTTCGGTAAGCTAGGATTAAAGCAGACAAATATAAAAAAGTCAACATCCTTACTTGTAGGATTTACAAGATGAGCAGAGACACCCTTAGGCAATATATAGTTGCATGTTACCATTGGTGATAGTTATAGAAATTGTACCATCATGTGTGATTTTGTGGTCATAGACGTGCCAAGTCCATTCAATTCCATCATTGAAAGACCCTAGATGAATAAAGCGAAGTCAATATGGTCTCCATACCACTTAGTAATAAAGTTCCCGACTCTAACCAAAATTGCTAGAATAAGAGGAAACAAACAAAAAATGAGGCAGTGAATGGTCATCACGATGAAAGCAGGGAAAATTTTAGAGCAAACGAAGATGGTAAGTACTGTCTCAGATAACATCGTATTCAGGCAATGTGAGTCAGCAGTAGACATTGGAGAAGAAACTGAAGTTGTTGATCTGGAGGACGAGGACACTTCCAAGTGCGTCGACATGGGAGACGAAAGTGAAGATGTCTCTTTGGATTAAAATGGGGAAGCATCTTCCAGATCTGGAGAAATAAAGGTCTTAAGAATCCTGCAAATTCATAAGGATACATTTGTATGGAGTGTTAAGATCATGGGAGGAGTTAACCCAGAAATCACTACCCATTCCCTGAACCTTAGCAATTCAGTTAAACCAGTTAAGAAAAATCAACGAAGTTTCACTAATGACGGGCAGAAAGCAATTGAAGAAAAAGTTACAGCTTTGCTTCAAGTTGGTACACTGAAGGAGTAACATATCCGAAATGGTTGGCGAACCCAGAGATGGTAAAAAGGTGGATGCAGGATGGAGAATGTGTATGGACTTCACTGATCTAAACAAGGCAAGCCCAAATGATTGTTATCATTTGCCTAAGATTGATCAGCTAGTCGAAGTGATTCTTGGGTACGAAGTCCTAGTCTTTTTGGATGCACATAAAGGATACCATCAAATATCGATGAATCCTGAAGACACAGAGAAAAAGGTGTTCATAACAAGTTTCGGGATATTTTGTATGTGAAACTGCCATTTTTCCTTAAAAATGAAGGACCAACTATCAGAGAGTGATCGACAATGCATTTTACAATCAAATAGGGTGAAATGTGAAAGCATATGTTGATGATATGGTCATTAAGATTAGGAAGATAAGCAGCTTTTCGGAGGATTTAAGAGAGACATTAGACACACTGAGTAAGATCGGCATGAAACTGAATCCTAAGAAATGCATAATTGGAGTAAGCGCAGGAAATTCTTAGGCTATAGGGTATCACCCAGGGGAATCCAAGCCAATCAAGAAAAAATAAAAGCTATAGTTGACCTTCTTCGGCCACGAGTGGTTAAGGATGTTTAAATATTAATGGGATCGTTGGCAGTACTTAGTAGGTTTGTTTTAAAAGCACCTGAGAAACACTTTCCACTCTTTGAAGTCCTGAAGAAGGTAAAGAAGTTTAGTTTGAATGAAGAATGTTAAAAATCATATGATTCCTTGAAGGACAAGCTCCAGGTGTTGCCTAAATTGAATTCACCTATCCCGGGAGAAACCTTATATCTGTACTTGGCAGTTTCAAGGAACACAGTCAGCTCAGTTCTAGTACGAGAAGAGGGCCAAAAAGAGATACCTTTATACTACATTAGTAGAATATTTCAAAGTACAGAGAGATCGTATATTCCAGTCGAGAGTTTAATTCTAGCATTGGTGATCCGGTAGAATGACCAAGTGGACTTTTGAGTTGGGGAAATATGAAACCAGTTCCAACCACGAACTACAATTAAGGCACATGCCTTAGCAGACTTCATCGTAGAGATGACGAGCGAGGATGCACAAGACACAAAAGTCCCACCAAAATCTTGGAATCAGCAAAAGATGTGGCATGGAAACTGTTTGTGGATGGAGCATCCAGCAAAGAAGGTTTCAGTACAAGACTACTATTAATCAACCCAGAAGAATGAGAGCACAAATATTTTTTTCGTCCAGACTTTCCGCTCACCAACATCGAAGCGGAATATGAGGCATTAATATGTGGCTTAGACTTACAATAAGGATGGAGGTCAAAAGTGTTTGAAGCTTTAGCGATTCACAGATAGTAGTCCAGCAGGGCATAGGAGACTAAAAAATGCGGGAAGAATAGCTGATACAATATTTAAGGAGAGTCCGACAACTTATCTCTCAACTCGAATCCTTTAATAACCATCATGTGCCAATAAGTGAAAATAAAGAGGCAGATGCCTTGAGTAAGCTAGCAAAAACTGAGTTTGATTCATTGGTCGGACACAAAGATGTAAGAATGGAAGTCATTCTAGTCATAAGTACAGAGATAACAACCGTGTCAACGGTTGAAATGGAAGAAGCAAATTCGATGACACCAGTCATAGACTACTTCGCAAGGGGAAAGTTTCCAGCAGACAAGGTACAAGCCAGAAAGTTAGAACTACAATCTCACAATTACATTTATGAAGGAGGAGTCCTGTACATAAAATGTTTCCTATCTCCATGGGACGATTACAAGCAGAAGAGATCTTAAAAGAATTACACGAAGGTCTATGTGGAACGCATCAGGGATCTCAAATATTTGAAAACAAAATAATTTGAGCAGGATAATATTGGCCAACTACATTAAACAATGCATATAAATTCTTGCTTCAGTGTAAAAGTTTCCAAAGTAATTCCCCAATGTCGTATAAATTGCAGGCTGTCTAAACAGGAGTGTATGGGGAATGTCCATTTGATAGATAGGGAATTGACTTGGTTGGACCATTCCCAAAGGATGCTGGCAATGCAAGATCCCAATTGTGGCAACTGACTACTTCACCAAATGGGTGGAAGCTAAGCCGCTGGGAAGAGTAGCAGCAGAGATAACAGGAAAGTTCGTTTGGCAGAACAAAGTTTGTCACGTTAGGGTGCCAAAAACTATCGTCACAAACAATGGCACACACTTCACTAGCGGAGTATTTACTGAATGGTGCTCGAAGTTAGGGATTACACAGAAGGTCACCTCTGTAGCTCACCCTTAAGCCAATGGACAAGTAGAAGTCACCAACAGGACTATAGTTCGGAGTATACAGAAAATATTGGAAGGAAAGTGAACTGGTTGGGTAAACTAGATACTTAATACCTTATGGTCATATAGAACGACTGTTTGACAACCAATAGGATAAACACTATATAGTTTAGTCTATGGTCAGGAGGTAGTGACACCGGTGGAAATCCGGAACTTGAGCCTTTGAGTATAGATATACAAGGAGGATGATAATCCCTGAAATGATGAAACTGGACCTAGATGAACTTGAAAAAAAGAGGCAGTGAGTATCGATCACAGAGGCGAAGTATAAGAAGAAGATGGCCAGAGCATTCAAGCAGAAGGTCAAGGAGACACAATTCCAAATTGATTACTTTTTCCAACAAAAAATGATGTGAGCCTTGCAGAAGAAAAAGGAAAGTTAAGCCCAAGATGGGAAGACCCATACAAGATAGCAAAAGCACATTGTTCCAATGGCTATGAGCTACAGAGATTGGATAGAAGTAGCGTCTCCAACACTTGGCATGTGTAACATCTGAGGAGAAGGGTAGGAAAACCCTAAATGAATAGAAGCGATGAGATGATCATTGGTGGTGTTCGCATCTTTGTTTTCTTTGAAAGTGGTATTGTCGCAGCGTATTAAATAAAAAAGTGTCTTTGGGGTCAACATACTTTTCATGATTCTTTTCTTTCATTCTCTGAATAGTAGCCAACTACGCCACATCGTAAACAATCAAATTTGGCCAAGCGCGAAGGAACAACTTACAACTTTTCCACTCTGCAAGCTTTAGATCTTACAGTGTCACAATCTTACTTTTGCAAGCTATAAATCTTGCACAGGCATATATGCCTATAAAAATAGTGAAGCAAGCTAGCAATAGATCTTGCACTTCATGCAATACAAGTTCTCGAGTTCCTAAGCAATAGATCTTGGAACTTTGCAAACCCAACTAAGCAAGCTATAGATATTGCAAAATGTGATATATGCTCACATACGCAACATAAGCAAGCAATAGATCTTGTAAGTTCGCACAATAAAAATATTTAATTTTGCAAGCTGTAGATCTTGTAAAATAGGTAAATTTTCCAGCATAACAGTAAAAATTATACAGCTTCCCATGAAGAAATTTCAAAAACTACAGCACAAAAATAATAGATGCATAAATAAACTAACAGAAGGAAATGTAATAACCACACCACTTAGTGTTGATAGATAACGGAAATACAGAACTACAAAATATTAATTAGCATAAACAGCTACTTTGAATATTCTAAAAATATATTATTGACGCCTTGATGCGCGGGATGATCCAGAGGTCAAAGAAATGCCATGGCGACGAGGTGGCTCAACTTCGTGATGAGATTGGTTAGCCTCGTGACAAGATCGTGCAGCCTCACGCTCATCTTCTAACATATTGTCATAGTGCCATTTCATGTATAAGTAGGCGGATTCCGTGTGAAATATGTTCATTCCATATGATCATGATGCTTGGTGTAGTATGCCTTAAAATAAGTTATAGGGTAACATTTCTCACGATCAAGTTAGACGCTCATAACGTTAAAAGTATCTTGACAATTCTTAGTCGTAGCCATCAATTTTTTCACTTTGTTTTCTAATTGGAGAATATGAGACCTAACATCGTCAGAAAAATTGATCCAGTACACTGACGAAATGATGATGGAAGGGCTTAAGCTTGTCCTTGTATTCAGTACAAGCTTGGTCAAAGTGATGCACAAATGATTCAAGGTGATTATACTCAGCATGAAGCTTTTCACTCTCATTGTGAAGCTGATTGTTCATGGAAACTGTTCAAAAAATCTACTTTGCCACCCGGCGGCCACAGAAGAAGAGAAATGATCGCACTAAATCTTATTTTTCTTCAATAGCTCTAATAGGTCATCAAAATGATAGCACTATTTACCAATGACAAGGGTCTTTAGATGAGTTTCACTATCTTTTCTTGAAGCAAAATTCTTAGCATCTTCATGTTGACGAAGCATTCTAACCATGCCCAGTTGTTGGTGCTGAATAAGATTGTTCCGTTTAGCACAAAACACTTTCAGTTCTCGGACATAATCCAGATTATCCTTTAAATCTTTGACCATCCAAATTCAAGATTATGGATACCAAGTAACATATACTTTAGGTGAATACCAAAACATGCTGCCCATTCATAAACACGAGGAGAAAGATAGAGCGAATGCATATATGCCTAAAGATTCAAGATATACCAAACTATAAACTAAATCTTTGTCAAGCGACTCAATGTTATAACCCTCAGGCACACTGGCTATAAGGATATGCCGAAATAGGCCGAAAAGCAAAGGAAGTAGGAATTTTCCAACCAATAAATAATGGAGGAGATTCCAAATTGGTGAAACAATCAGCGGAAATAAGCTCAATGTATTCTCTAGATAAAGACTAGGTAACTTCGATCAACTTAATAGGGCAAGGTGAAAAACCTAGAAATATGACGAAGATGAGCACTAGATCCGAAACAATCAAGAATTTTCAAAAATTTATGATGAACCAAAATATCAAAGCCCTGCATCTGAATAAATGTGATGAGAACTTGAAAAATTATAAGAATGATCCAAAGTTAATACCTATAGTAATACAAATAGTTTAAACATACATAAAAATATTCTTATCCGTTATAAATACAAGTACTAAGGTCCACTATCTTTAGAATGGGAATTAGACAAAGTCTTAACAAGGGCAGCAGAATCATCCTTGCTTGCATCCTGAGCAGAAATCTAAGTGCATGCGTTAGCTTTGGTATTCTTGATGGTTTCGACACCCTCATGGACTGGAGCATTCGCGTTGGCATCAAAATCAACAGCAACCTCTGAAGGCCAGGAACCGAAGGGAAAATCCTCAAAGTAATCAACATTATAATTCTTTAACTCGGCCACAAAAGACAGACAAGGCTGATTGGCGAGGTGAAACATCAGTACAAAATACTAGCCGTCATTAGAAATGCTACGGATGAACCCTAATAATTTTCTTTTTCTCCAACACCTTTTCTGACATAGCTTGTTTAGGAATATTTTGGGCTTTCATATTAGGTTCAATCTTTGTAGCTCAGCTAGAGTCTCGGAGTACCCAACGTTGCGAGAAGAAATGAAGAATTCCTCAAATAAAGGGTGAAAAGACCTCATCTTAACTAGTCGGTCAACAAGGGCCTGATGATACCCAGGCGAAGCAGGATCATTAGTCTGCATCTCCTCCAACTCGGACCACAACCTTTTAGCTTCTTTCTCAGCAGCCAAAGAACGCTCCTCAGCTAACTTTGCGAGCTTTATGGAAGCCTTCATGTAAGAATTTAAAGCCATGCATTTCACTTCAGCCGCTAACCATTTATCCAGGAATGAACCATCCCCTTTAGCAAACTCAGCAACACGTTGGCTAACGAGCTATAGACTCTCACCAACCTAATTTTCAAAAGTATTCAAACAAGCATCGCATTTGGACATAGTACCAGGAATAGTTCCCTCCACCATTAATTAATTGCTTCGAGGTAGGGGCTTAGAGTTGGAATGGCATATGCACCCTTTTTTATGAGGCTCCGAAGTGTTGGAAGACCCGCCCGTTCGTTTCTTGTTCTTTCTTATGCGAGAGGTGTCATAGGTGTTGCGAGCAAGAATCTCCCTACTTTCTTTAGTGGTAGCCTCAAAAGTTTGTTTTTGAGAGCCATATTTGACCACCTTTTGTGACAAGGAAACGAGAAAGGTGGAGCCTTGTCTGAGACTAGGCAACGAACCGATAAAGGCAGAAACATGTCTGGAAGTTTAACCACGAACTAATATTACAGGAACCATGATACAACCCACGATATCGAACGATGACAATACAGAACCACAATTGCAAAAATATACAAATAGAGGGAGATTAGCACAGAAGAAGGTAAGTGAAGCCAAACTGAGAAATTCTATTTCTCCATGGAAAATACTGACTTAATCGTCGGAGCATTTTTCGTTGAGTTACTTCTAGGATCTGTTTTTAGGAGGCTATACTTAGCGTTGAATAGCAAAGGCTTTACTTGGTAGGATTTCCACATCAGAAGATTTCCCGAATATATTGATTCCATTTAACTCGTATAAGTCTCCAAATTTTTTGTGCTCTATTCGACCTTCTCTTGGAACTTTTTCACCCTCTAAAATTTATGCTCAACTATCCCAAGGCTTGCATCACCTCATCCTTTGTCATGCTCAAACCTTCACCTTGATCATTAGGTTTGTCTTGAAGCCTTTGGAATTGTTTTTGAGAGGGGTGATATTGTTGAGTAGTTTGCCTTCCTTGACCATTTCCTTAACGACAGTTAGGGTGATCTATCCATGAAGGATTGTAAGATAATTTTTTTTATCTAGGATCACCTTGATAACCTTGTCCTCATTGATAT
>JAULKJ010314833.1:0-10766 GCA_032355405.1 Rubia balearica | reverse complement strand
ATGGAATTTGGGGTGATTGCAGTACCTAGGGTTGAAGGTATATACGTAGGGATCTTTCCATTCATCTCTTTGGTTCCCAGGGAACCCCTGTTGTCGTTGCCCCTTACCGAATTCTTGCCTATTGCCACCATTGAAGTCCAATGTCTTCACTTTCTTCAAGTCTTCTACCATTTGTGATGATTGAGACTACAAATGTCACAAACTTTGACTTGGTGAACTCTCCCTTTCATGAATTCCTTCATCATAGAAGTAAGAGATCTTGGACTTGCTCCTCTAACTTGGGAGATTGATCCGGCTCATCCATGGTCTTCACTCAAGATCTACACTACAAGAAACATAACTTGTTACTTCACCCCTTTTACCTCAATTTGTTTTGGCTTAGGTCAACTAACGGAGGTAAAAAGTTCTTTAACCTCGGTTAATTTTCTTTTGGAAGTAAATTTCTTTTACCCCAGCTATTATATTAAAAGAAGTAAAATGGGCAAAAAATTAAGTAAATAATCTTAACGAATATCTAGACATCGCATGGTATGTATTAAAATGGTTTTCAAAATCGCGTATTATTTTGTTTTCACTGACATAGTGTGCGATGGAAGGCCGACGTCGGATATAAGTAAAGATAGAGCTTTTAGACGATAAAATTGAGAAGGACCAACTTTGAAAAATGAGGAAGTATTATATTAAAATTAAATAAGGTAAGTTTTGTTATGTTATGATGAAAAATGTTTGAATAATAGGGAAAACCACAACCAACAAGTGAAGATTTTAAAGGTGGCAGAAACAAAGGAAATTAAAAGAATGTCGGGGTGGTACGCTTTTCTCTAGCTTGGCATTTCTCTCTCCTCTCAACCCGCTATCATCTGTTTATGTTTTTGGGAATGTAAAAGGACAATTAGTTTATTTTATGAAAACGATTGATTTTGGTCGACAAAAGTATTTGTTCAATGTTTTTGAATTAAAACATTGTAGAAAATGGTGTTGAATGGTACGGTTCGAAATGGTTTTAAGAATCACACACAGATCAAATTGCACATATAATCAATTTCATATTTTTTCAAATAATGTAGTAAAATTATTATAAAAAAATTAATCATGAAAATATCCTTACAAATCCTTATCAATCTTTACAAATTAGTACATAAAACTTCGAATATTAATAATCATTGTCTCACTTCCAATATTAGCATATGAATTACAATGAGCTCAATCCGCTTGCATTATGGTATCCTTGAAGACAATTAGATCCCCAGTTTCTATGACCTCGAAGAACAAGGTGTTTCCAATGCGTAGGTTGTTGCCGGAATGGAATTTGGCAAAAACCTTCAAGGACAGAGCCTTGATCTTCCCTTGCCCCAAGTAGTTCATAAGCCACTCTATCCCGTAGCACCTCAGCACAACCGGGGTCTTCACATTCGGAAGAAGTGGTACAATTTTCCTCGGGACATACTAATTCAGAACAGTAATATTTATTATTAATGTATATATGCAATTAAAAACTAGTATTAACTGAAAATCAAATATTTCATACTTTAATTTATTAGTTAGTTTTAGTCTATACCAAAATTAATTTTCCCCAAAGTTCTGCTGCTTCAAAGTGCAGTGGAAACACGACCTATCAAGAGCCACTGTATGGTGTTCAAAATCGAACACAACAGGTTCGGTATTTCTCCGTTGTGCTGAGAACTGTATTAAAACCAAAAAAATAATTTTTATAAAGTGTACATATATATTAGTAAATATATATGTGTAAAATGATAAAATACCTTGTAAAATGGGCAACTTGAAGATCCTTCACAAGCATCAGTCTTGCATATAAATTGAAAATTTAGGGCAAACTAGCCTTATAAAAACAATGTGCAATGTCGGCCATGTATCGCAGGAACATGTCGGTCTGAACCAGTGACTTAGTCGACTTCTACCAGTGACATCGCCGGTGATTCGTCATGACTGATATCTTGAGCAATGCAGAAACCAGGTCCAGAAAGAAATTTTAAGTTAACTTAAATTCCTACATGCGACATCGTTAAGACATCGGTATTACCAATGGATGAATCTTGATGATTGCACCGTCGCACACCATTCACATCAACCGAATGATGTGCGACTAGAGACAAACTTTGTATGCATCAAAGACAGCAACGGGAAAAACATAGAATCCCAAAAAAATGCTGCATAAAGAAGATATAATTACACAAAAACAACCTAAAACAAACCAGAACATTGTCAAGAAAACTCAACATCCTAACAAATCTGGGTAAGAACTAGAAAACCAAAAATATAACCCAGGAAAAAAGCATAAATTAAATAAGGTGAATTAACAATTACAAAAATTTAGGCACTACAAGGGTAAAAATTCATACCTTTGTCAGAGGAGAAGAGGAAAAGGGTGTAGAGACTCTTGGTATTTGCTGGAAGCTTGAAAATGATAAGTTTAAACTGATTCTGAGGAACCCTTTATTTCTAGCCATTTTGAAACGACGTCATTTTGGGACCTTTTGTTTTCAGCCACGGTTGGTGCGATGTCGCACCAATATGGCTTGAGTCGACAAACGATCGACTCTGTAGCGCGTTACAGGAGTAAGTGGGCCAAACTATTTAAACCCTCTAGCATAACAAATGTGCCCGCCAAGGACCAATACGAATAATTTCATCCCTAAAACACTAAAAATACCGTAACATAACATTTTTTGGTTGTGTAAACCGTTTCAGTCCACCACCAAAGGAAATAGTTGGTGAAAATTTTGAATATATTAAAAATATTAGTGAACACAAATATTTGCTATTTAAGAATGGTTGAAAGAAATTAATTATTACATCTAAGCCTTTTATAGTTTTATGTATGATCGTAAAATAAAATTTTGTTTCTTTTGATAGGTTAAATATTAATGATCCAATAACATTCAACAAATACATTCAAGATTAAATTAGATAAACATCACATTCAACAAAATAGTCTTAATGTTACTGATGTTTATCATAATTTGTTACAAATTCTAAGTACGAATACGGTAGGATGATGACATTCAAAACTATGGGTGCAAAACCATCAACCAGCGCGCAGTAGATCCTGTCTCCAACCTTCAGGTCCCCTCCATGAAAGAACTTGCTAAAAGCCCTTGGGGTCAAGGTTTTTAGCATCATGTTCCCTAAGTAGTGCATGTGATACTCTCTTCCACGACACCTTAAAACAACAGGCATCTTGAACTTTGGTTGGAGCAGATCGATTTAGCTGGGGATGTACTATATTATAAACAAAAAAACATAATTAGTATATTTGAAAATACATTAGAGAAAATTTTAATTGAAAATAAAATACATGTGTAAAGGGGAAGAATTTACAAAAATTGGAATTGAACTGAAATTCATCTTGGCACTGTCTAATTCTATATTATGTGTTTTTCATTTTGACACTTTCTAATTCTAACATAAATTTTGTTTCCCGTGTTTTGGGTGTAATAGAACAATGAAAGTTATCTATGGACTGTAAATGTATGACTTGTCATTTCACTAGTCGTCGCGACAATGTTGATGTCATACAACATAGACAATATGGAGGTTCAATACAGTTAATGTTTAAATTTAATATCAACCTTCTGTGTATTATCTCAATAACCATATAATAAAAATAGTTCTGTCAACCAGGTATAATTCTGTCATTTTGACTTTCCTATCTAAAACGACCGAGTTTTTATTTCTGTTCCATTCTTGTTCTTCTTCGTTTCTTTCTTGCGATCCGGCTGCACTTTCACCATCATCGCCTCACGCCCAAATCCTCAAACGTATGCCACCTCCATAGGCACTCCGTCTTATTCTCACTGGCGCAATCTCAGTCGGCGAGGTTCCATTCCATTCCTCCATCACCACTTTTCACCCAAACCCGCTAAAGCCCGAGAAAATATTCGTTCCACCTCTGCACTCCGCCTTCTTCTCACCAACACAATCTCCATCGGCGAGATTCCCATCCTATTTCTTCCCGATCTCTGTTTCTCCCCAAGTTCAAAGATAAAGTAGAGTACGTTTCTCATCTTTATTGTGTATTCAGGTCAAGATTGTGTGGGAATTTGTTTTAATTAATCTATAGCATTATGGAGGGGATCTGCATCCGATACTGATGACTGGGGAGGAGGTTACTTCAACGTTACTGGCTGCCATAATGGTTTACATCCCTCCTCATGTCGGTTCCCCTGCATTCCTTACATTTCTTCGTCTCCTTCCCAAAAATCATGTACTTTTGTGCTGTGTTGTTTATCCCCGTTAAAAATCAGCTAATAATGGTAGATGTAGATAATGAGGTGGAAGGAGGGTACATCTTCTCCTCCACGATTTTCTGTTGATTTTATCACTTTCTCCAATAGCTTGGTATTTTCTATTTTAGAAGGAATTATGGTTTTAGTCTATCTGCATGTGTTTTAGCCATTAATTTGATAACAAGCCAACAAAATTTTGGGAGGAACCAAGAGAATCCAGCAAGTCTTAATTGTAGAATCAGTAGTTTATTTTTGTCGGCATTAATGGGATTAGAGAGGTCTAGAAAGGAAGATTTATCATCTGCTGAAGCAGTACTAATCAGAGCCTTAGCTCCTGGGATGAATGTTTGTACGTTGGGTGTCTATGTTTTGATATTGGTTTTGATTTGGGTTGTGTGTAGCCTCTGACATGGAACACAATATAGATAAAAATTGTGATGCTAGGTTTCAGCCTTGCTATTTTGGACTTAGCATTCTCCTCCAGTAATTTTATACTGACGCTCCATGTTCTTTTTCTAATTAGAAACACCCTCATTGTTCTTCTTATCTAAAACTACCATTTTTGTTTGTGATTTATGACTCATGTTATTGTTTTTTTGTGCAACTGCTGTTTGGTTATGTTAAAGATTGGATTTTCATTGCAATCTGATTAGTTTGAGTCCATAAAGATTGGATTTTCATTGGATTTATGACTCATGTTATTGTTTTATTCTTTCAATCATGAAACTTTTTTGTGTGGATATCCACATTCTTGTGAACTTATAGGACTTCTTTTAACCAAGCATCATTTTATGGTTTTTAACATCTTTTTGGAATGTTTATCTTCATTCCTCTCGTTTTAGAGTAGTAACCTTTGTCATTTTGTGGCTAAGTAGATTGAAAAGGTAAGTTGATTCTCAAACACGGTGGTGCTTTTTCATTAGTGAAAGTAAGTGTCTGTTTTTTGCATTAGTTGGATTGCAATCTGGCTTTGAACTATCGTGTCATGCTGAATGAATCTAAATGGCAACTGGCAAATTGAGTAAAAATTTCCCGCTGGCCTGTTCAGAAAGGTTTTGTTTTGGGGAGGAGCTTGAGCTTTTGGATGAATTGAACGGGTCTTCGTGCATTTAGACTACGAAGACACTCATAAGCACACATAGGTACATCTTTAACAATGTTCCTTCCAGGTAGATGTTTTGCTTATTACTTCTGTTAAGGAATGTAGCACATCAGAGTGCTCCACTGAAATATGGTTTTTGGCTAATTAGAATGTAGCGTTTAGTTTTCACTAAACTCATGTTCTGAGGAAATTGTAATTTTAACGTTTTATATGTTTTCTAAGTAATATATCTTCATCTTTTTCCTTCCTACTACCAAAATGTGTGCTTGAACGTATAACATTTACTTTCCTATGCAAAATATGCAACCAAAGTGATGTAGAATATACATGCTCGCAAAGAGGAATTTGAGACATCATAGAATACAGATGATACTGAAAAATCTGAATTCTCTCCTCTAATCATTCCACATCATAACGTCATTGTAGAAAGGAAAAATAGAACACTCTAAGATATGGAACGAGTAATGCTTGCTGAAAAAGGAATACACAAAAAATGGTGGGCAGAAGCTGACAATATAACTTGTTATACAATAAATCATGTGCATCTTTGTCCATTCACCAGCAAAGCACATACGAGATTTGGAAGGGCAGGAAGCCAAGCGTGTCTCACTTTCATATGTTTGGAAGAAAGTGTTATATTCTCAGAGATAGAGATCCATTGGCAAAATTTGACAGTCGTAGTGATATTAGGATATTTCTGGGGTATTCTATGAACATTCGTGCTTACCGTGTTTACAATCTACGAACACATTCTATTATGGAGTCCATAAATATAGTTTTGGATGATTCTGTTAACAAATAGGGTTCGAGTGAAAGAGAAGATGAACCAGTCGAGGATCATGTTCCAATAGAGCATAATTCACCTGAACAGCCAGGCTATGTCAAAACATTTGAGAAATCAAGAACTCAGCCTGAACCTAAAGAAGAAGAGTATTTTGGAACATCCTCCCCCACATCGAAATCGCACGTTCCAACACAAGTGGTACCGGAACCTATCACAAGAAGAACCTGATCAATTCCTCAAGTGAACTACAGAGAACTAGCCGGACCACAATGTTTCATCTAACTGATTGAACAAAAAAACTACAAGGAAGCACTACTTGACAAATATTGCATTAGAGCAATGCAATAAGAGCTCGAGCAATTTGAACACAATGATGTATGGTATCTCACTCCTCGTCCGAAAGGAGTAAATGATATTGGTACAAAGAGGATTTTTAAGAACAAGTCTGATGGTGATGGAAATACTACTCATAATAAAGCTAAACTGGTGGCTCAAAGATATACTCAGATTGAAGGAGTAGATTTTGATGAGACTTTTGCACCAGTTGCCAAGTTATAATCTATTCGCATCTTACTTGCTGTTGCTTGTACTATGAACTTTACATTACATCAGATGGATGTGAAAAGTTCCTTTTTGAATGGAGTGGTGGATGAGGAGGTGTATGTGGAACAACCTAAAGGATTTGAAGATCCTCACTATCCACATCACGTGTATAGACTTAAGAAGGCACTATATGGTTTGAAATAGGCACCTAGAGCATGATATGAATGACTAACTAACTTTCTTGTTAAAAAAGGTTATCGTCGAGGGGGAGTAGATCGTACCCTACTTTTGCTCAATAAATCCACAGTTTTTCATTACTCAAATTTTTGTGGATAATATTGTGTTTGGCTCTACTACATCATCTATGGTACAAAATTTGGTATCACTAATGCAAGCTGAGTTTCAGATGAGCATGGTAGGAGAACTCACATATTTTCTAGGACTTCAGGTTAAGCAAGAAAATAATGGGTTGCTCATAAATCAAAGCAAGTATGCATTAAATCTGGTGAAAAGATTCGGACTAAGTAGTGCTCGATCTGTACGAACTCAAATGGCAACTACAGAAAAATTGGTGAAGGATGAGAAAAGTGTCTCTATTGATCATAAATTATACAGAAGTATGATTGAGAGTATTTTGTATCTTACAGCTTGCTGACCAGTTATATGTTTCAGCGTAGGTGTTTGTGCAAGATTTCAGGCTGATCCGAAGGAATCCCATTTTACTGCAGAAAAGAGAGTTATTCGATGTGTTAGGGGAACTTCTGATTATGGAATTTGGTATTCTAAGAATCAAGATTCATGTATTAATGGTTATAGTGATTCTGATTTGGCTGGAAATGCAGATGATCACAAAAATACTACAGGTGGTTATTTCTTTATTTGCACGAATTTGGTCTCTAGTTACAGTAAGAAGCGAAATCGATCTCCTTATCATTTGTTGAAGCTGAGTATCTTGTTTTCGGGAGTTGTTGTGCACAATTATTATGGATGAAACAAATGTTGAATGATTATGGAATTCAACAAGATTCTCTAAAGATTTTATGTGACAACAAAAGTGCAATTGACATCTCTAAGAATATTGTTCAGCTTTCACGAACAAAGCATATTGACATCAGACATCATTTTATTAGAGATCAGGTTGAAACAAAGGAGCTTGTAGTGGCCTATGTTCGAACGTGTGATCAGTTTGCAGATATATTCTCTAAACCATTGGATACTACCACGTTTGAGCTCCTCGGACAACACTTGGGTGTGTGTCAAATTTTAGGTATTTCTTTCGTTCGTACATATTGTTTCATTGTTGTTTTGTTATAAATTCAGGTAAAAAATAGAAAGGAAAAAAGAAGAAAAAATAGAAGGATGAAGCTATGTTGGAAGTTCAAGAAGTTTGACATGAGTTGACAAGTGACGAAAGGTAATGATGTGTCTTGCAAAGGGAAAAATGTTACACGGTTTGAGAGGTGAAAAGGCCACATTCCCTCTTTTTTGGCTGCACACTCCTTCTCTACCGATTTTTTTTCAAGTTTTGGAAGCTATTTTGGAGAATCAATTGCCAAGATAGGGTTTTTTTTAAAACCATCAAAATCACCTTGCCGAACCAAAAGTCCTTGCCGAGATACTGCCCAAACTAGCTATAATGGCCGGAAACAAGAACCAATAGCATGTACACCTTTCGCAACTCACCTCCGGCAGACCAGAAAAGAAGAATGATGCACCAAGCCAAGGGAAGTCTCCGTATCAAAAGGTAACTAATCGTGGAACTACTCACATAGTTTGGGAAGGTAGAAAGTTTGGGTCTATGGATGAGTTTTTTTGAATGGGTGCAAGAAAATATAGTCACCATAGATTCGACAAAGTTTAAAAACTTGAAAGGTAAATTTCTTGAGATTGATATAGAAGAGATACTGACAGGTGACATTGGAGATTTGAAAGATATTGAAAATTATAATTCTAGGCTGTTGAGAGGTGCATACAGAGAGCATAGAGGAAAGGAAATGTTCCATGTAATTTCATATATTCCTGGTCCGAGTTGTGTCCACATTGAAGAGATGGATGATAATGAGGCTGAAGGTTTGGAGGTGATCATATCCTCTGATCAAATGAAAATTGTTTCGTTTGATTCTGTGGAAGCTCAAAAGAATGAAGAACTCATGGCAATAAGGCTTACAGTGATTATTTTGTCTAATAGTGAAGAAGGGGAAGAAGCTGGGTATGATCCAACATACCAGGAAGAAGAAGAAGTTGAAAATACTATGGAAGTTGATGAAACGGAACAAGATTTTATTGGTGATAATACTGGAGATCGGGATTATCAGATAGAAGATAGTTATGGAAGATCTACTATGAAGATGTGGATATTTCTGAGGATGAAAAGAGGTGGGAAATTACCCTATAACAGAGGGTGATATGGATTAGATGGGCACATGGAAACTGCTCAGAGGGAAGACCATGTTCCAACATGGGGAGTTGAATATTATAATGATTCACTGCATGTTGGAACAAATGAAACCACAGAGGGTAAGCAGTAGGAGGAAACAGCACCTGAGTCAGAGTATGTTCCGACACAGGAACCAAATCTGACCTACCCCAATGATGAAATCTTGGATGAGTTCATCCATAAAAGGCTTAGAAAGGCAAAGAGAAAAGAGCTAACAGTTAAGTCATCCTAGCAAGGCAAGAAAAGCAAGAAGGAGAGACTGTCTCCTAAGAAGAATAAACCCACACTTCCTATACAACCAGTAACTGATGCTATCTCCACTGTTGGGATTGAAACTGTTGTTACACTATATGATGAGTACAACAAGCATTTGGTTTGTGAGGTTTAGTTAACCTGATGGCAAGAAACTTGGACAGTGATTCCCTTTGGTTCAATCAGGTATTTGTGAGGGGAAAGATTATAAATTTTTCTGCAAGAAAGATTATTACTTTGTTGGGTTTGAAAAATGCAGAGTTTGATAGTGTTTTCTCTGATGAGCTGGGGGCTTCTGATGATGATATTTTGCCTGTGGTTTCTGGTGGATATAAATCTATATGGCCAACAACTAGATATTCTCAGGCTTCATGTATCTCTTCCTGATTCTTTGGTTTGTATCAGATTGCTCTGAACAGTTGGATGCCCTCGACCAATACCACTACTCTCACAAAGGAAATGACAAAACTGTTGTACTATATTGGAACACAGGAGCTCATCAACTTAGGGTTGCTCATACATCGAAGCATTCTGAAGCAATCCGTCTCTCCCAAGGCCAAACATGCCCTAGTTTACCCGTGTCTTATTTATGCATTGGTCAAGAATGAAAAAGTGAAGGGATATCTTGAAGATAAGATTGTGAAGATTATGACCATCAAGCCTAACAAGAAGACCTTTGGGATGAGACAAATCCATGATATGCCATGGAACCCTGAAGCAAGTACTACCGCAAATAGAGAGAAGAAGGCTAAGCTGGTGTCTATGAATGCAAGACTTTCTATTCAGATGGTTGTATTAGAAGAAGAGAAGACTAAGATTGGAGCATTGAAACCACTGTTGGAGGCACAGGTTGATGCACCTGACCAAAAATCAAGTGTATTTGCAAAGGCTATGTTCCAACATAGTTAGTGGTTAATTTCAGGGGGAGCAGATTTCAATTTTGTTGCTGAACTTTGTTTTTTTTAATGTTTTTTTTCTGACTTTGGCATATTCATGGCTATAGGGGGAGAAATTTTTGGGAGATTCTGGATATTATTTTTCCTATGATGTAATAAGAATTATTTCTAGATTTCTGATTTTCGGTGTTCTTATAAATTCCTATTTGGCTATTCGTATGTGTTCCAACATAAGGGGATTTCTGGAATTATTATTGTGAAAATTGGAAGTTTTTCTTTGGGTTCTTTGTTCCAAAATAATTCGGTCCACAAAATGGCAAATAGGGAGATTTTAAAGTCACGTGGACTTAATTGATTATTAAGTTGACATTTGTGAACTAGTGTTGAAAAATAAAAATGTTTCATGTCGGAACATACGGAAAGATACAGGTTTGATTGATGATAGAATATTGCGTGATATTGGTTTATGGAAATATGGAGATTATGAAATATTGATTAAGACGTG
>JAULKJ010314825.1:0-10766 GCA_032355405.1 Rubia balearica | reverse complement strand
TTTGAACCTAGATCTTGGGATCTCCAGTCACATAGGTGGGGTGTTCACATACGTAACCCACCATTTATTGGACATAGTCAGATTCCTCTCGATAAGTTCTCAACTAACTCTCGATTTAATTTCTTCTTCAAGAAATTGATTCAATCATTTTTGTGAAAGAATCAAAAACCCTTATCACATTGACCTCACATAGTCAACATCGATAATTATTGTAGAGAGTAGTCATCTAATGGCATAGTGTCTTTGTCGAGACACACCATCATCGATATGGATTTACGCTACACCAATAGGCATACACATGCTTTAGTCATCCTAGGGTATATCTTTCCTAATTTTGTCCAACACAATGGACTTAGATTCCTCTATGAATCTAGCAAGAGAGAACCATTTCTCTACACAGCTCAAGCCATATCCACGAGTCTCACACACTGCTTGTTTCCAAGGATAATTTATGGTTTACTCATGTATCATCTTACTTTCCATTGTAAGAAATGTCTAATGTACTCTTCAATAAGTACTTCAAACTTTCAATTACTCTTGAGTTCTTTTCTTAAGAGACATCTCACCTTTAAAAAAAGGTTACTCACAAGTTTAGAGTCATTCCATTGAATACGACATATCTCCAAGATACTTAATCATCGTAACATATTTTCATCAATGAGAAAATCATCAATTCAAAGACATAAATGACATGGTCATTTTTCGTGTCCCTTAGCATATACGCCTTCCTCGAACTCATTGATTCAAATCATTGGCTAAACAACAATTAGTTTGGTCAAATGATGGGTCGTTTAGGAGCATTGAGCTTTTCATATTGCTCTATTCAGATTTTTAATATCTAAATCTCCAAATAACCATTAGAAGTACTTCTAGCTTTCACAAAGCCTCGATAGCAAGTACAATAACCTTGGATTCATTATCACGTCTAGAGAACACCCATCAAATACACAAATATACTTACTAATTGTTCCAATCTACTAATACTCTTGTGATTTTCCCTCATGTGGTAGATCAATCTCTCTATTGATCGCCGTCTTGCACAAACATCATTTCATGGAATCTCGTTTCCTTCGTTGGTTTATCCTCGACCCTTAATGATTCCATCTATAGACTCATAAGTCCATTTATGATAAATCAGGACCACTATCAGAAATTTCCATAAAATACATTTTCCATCAAGATGTATTTGTAATTTCTGTACATTATTTCTTGTGAATCTCAAGAAATTTACAGCACTTCAATATTGTGCATATCTAGTAAAGATACCGTTTAAGTATTCCTTTTACTACCTTCGCAATACGCTAACCTCCACATTTGAAAGAACTTGTAGAATGCCTCGATGAGGAGTTTAATTTTCCTCCTTCTTGGAGTATCTTATTAAAAAGATCGTCAGCCAACGTAAAGGCTCCCCTGCACTGCTTTGAGCATTTCTAGCGATTTCTTCAACCACCACATGACCTTGCAAATGTTTATGCATTGTGAATCACATTCACCAAAGGATTCTATGTATTCACCATCATGGTCACATATAACCACACATGGTTTCTATTCATCACGCAAGTGGTTTCGTTAATTTACAAAAAAAAAAACAAGGTTCTTACCCATACAATTTCTTTTAGGGCTCTAGATCATTTCAACAATCATAACACTTTCTTGTATTGATATTTTACGATGGAAGTCTCTCTTATATTCCTTCAACTCCTTTGGAATTAGAGATAACAAAAATTTCCAATCATAGTTAATCGTTCATCCTTTCGTGATCATTAACACCAATGCAGTATCAAATAGTCGAGGATTCGATTAAATCTCATTAGGGCGCAGCCTGAGTTCACTAACTCTACACAATTTCATGCCTACTTTAAAGTTAAGTTTCAGTACAACAACACTTGAATTTTAGACTACTCAAATCAAAATTGAGTGCCTTTGTGCTTGAAACACATTCGAGTCGGTTGCTCGACTCAAGTTTGAGTGCACTGTTCAACTCGATTTTGAGTTTACCCGCTTGGTTCGAGTTAAATTATTTCCTAATGAAATTTAAATTTTATCGACTAGAGTTTGAGTTCCTTCCATTCTCGAATCGATCAACTCAATTTAAGTCTCTCGTAATGACTTTTCATCTCGAGTACCTATCAAAATTCATATAGTCGTTGAATTTTTAGGTTTTTGTCTACCCCCGATATTAGGCTGATTTTATTGAACATCCCCACACGTGTTAAATTTCTCAAAACCTCGTGTCTTGCGGTTCTCAGACCAAATGTCTTAGGATTCCTCATCTCAGAATTCTAAGGTTTTCCAACAAAAAATCTAGAGATTTGACCAAATGTCTTGGGATTCCCAATCTTATGATTCTTAGATTTAAAACCATAAATCCTAAGATTTGACCAAAAGTCCCAATATAACAATTCTTAGTTTCCTCTACCAAATTCTTGAGATTTTTTCCAGAATTTTAGTATAGTCATGATAACTCATGCTTTAGGCTTTATTCCATGGTTCACAAGAACTAATACCCTAGACATAGTCATAAACTAATGTCTCCATGTTCATAGTGGTCAAGGTCATACAAAATAACCCAAATATGTCACATTGAGCCCATATGCTCTATTCGTGCAATCTAGAAATTGCCAATCGTGAGCTGTATGCTCGTAGGCAATCAATCAAGATAGCCAATTATCGGGAATAGCCTTGTCAAACCTTTAAATTCATTAAAATGGTACATTCCCAAACAAATAATATAATCACAACATATATAAGAATAACACAATTTTAGATACAATATAAATCTAAAATTTCCCATATATGCATCTAAACCAAATTCCTAAATCAAAGGGAATACATCATGGATCAAATAACCCAATGTCACATACTTCATATACTTCATTCATGCACGAATTTACATTACACTCTCGCTGAGAGATTTCGTATTTATTTGCAAATGAAATTTAACATTTTATCACATGAGGTTCTCGTCATGAATCACAAACAATACATTTTCACAAAAATATGGTTTAAAAATTTAAACCAACACGAATAGCCCACTTAACCAAATTATTATACCGTGCAAAATAGTTATTTATTCATTTGATTAAGCATTTAAAAAAAATACTACAACATTTAGAGGGCTTAGGATATTAAACATGTCCCATAATTACCAAACATATGCATTGCTTTCATGTCATTTCATAATTAAAAGGAATATAATGCTTGATTCAATATTCCAAACTCACGGCATTTTTTTTTCTAATTTTAATCCAATCTTTCATGCAAAGAATCAAATATGGTTTCTTACTATATCAACATTTATTCACATAAGCATGACTATCATGGAATTAGCATATTTCAATAATCACGTCATGCGATGTAATTAACATACGTACGTATCATATAGCTCAATTTGAGAAATTGTGGTTACGACTCTAACCAAAAGTTAATTCCTTTAGCTCTTTCACGTCACTAAGCCATAAAACTTGTCATACTTCCATGCCGCCAAGAGATATACAATCGACTATACTCGGATTTACCAATGTGCACATACAAGAAATTTTTCATCGTTAAATACATGTACACATATCATATTGTATGTGATTTTATTGTAAACAATCAAAACCATTAAATTTCAAAATTCAATTCACTTTCGGTAGGAAAATAAGACATAATTATCTCATGTAATTTCCGATGTAAATAGAGTACGTATTGTCTCTAACACACTTAAGCAATTTCAGGAAAATTGAAGCATTGCATTGTCAAGTAAAAAAAAGGTTTTATGATTTGTAGCAAATATAACCAATCTAGCCGCAGAAGCATAGTTTCCCATTCATCGTTTTGAGATGAAAGAAGAGTGTATTGGGTTTCTGACCTACTCGACATCAATGGCTAGATTTTTTCTTCATAGGCAACTACTTATTCTTTCTACATTATAGCTTTCCTCTATCTTTCTATGAGAAATGACTAGATAGAGTTATTTCATCTTTGCTTCTTTATGGAATGTAAGTGCTATCACAGATTCAAAATTGCGTCCTAAGTCTCAAATGGTACCTCGTAACAAGGAAAAGTACTCAATGTTGCTGCATCTCGTAATGTGAAAGTAATTGTAGTAGGCAACCCTTGTAACACCAAGTAAGTGTTCACTGGCCCTTCTTTTACACCAGCTACACCATTTTGTTCCTTTAACCAGCTGATATACTACTACAATTTCTTTAAAGTGCATTGATTTGTTTGAAGAATGCACAAATATACCCGCGGAAAATTTCCGTTACTTGACCAGATTGGATGAAAATAGAGCAAATGTCAAGTGAGTTGGTAACGTGTCAGCATCACCAATCTTCTTGTTTATCATTGTTATCATATAATGAAATTGTCGCTATCTCATCATCACAGTTCGTTCAAGGTGAGTTCCTAATCATCGTTTCGGTGATTATTCTTTGGTGTTGTTGACTTGCTTAGATTTGTGTCTTTGGTTTGTGATAGAAATTACTTATGGATTTCAATTAGTACTCTATGATATTTAGTTCTTTTAGTGTGAGAATTCTGTGATTGAGTTGGTTATAGAGGGACTGAAGGAGTTAAGGTAACGGTCTTTGATTTTAGAGTGTGAATTTTTAGGAACAGATGCTACTGATTAATTCTATTTACAGGTTGCTCACTTAATGCTGCTCAGAAAGATATGGATGACCGACAGAACTCTGCTCGTTTTGAACAACTTTCGACGACCACTTCGAATCTTTTGAGGAATTTTTGTCTCTATTCAGGCTCCTTGGATTCTTAATGGTGTTTTTTTTACCACACTACTGCCATATGAGCGCCTTGGATCCTCAAATCCTCTTTCACCACGACTTGATACTACTGTTACTTTAACCGTGATGATGCTGGTATACTGCTATAGCTTACTTTGTTTATGTTTTTTGCTTACTTACTGATGGTTTACTACTACAGCTTTCTTGCTTCTGCTTCTATGATGCCATATATGAGAGGGCATAGTTATAGTGGTGTTCTTTGAGTACGTGTGATCCTCTTTAGCCATAGATGCAGGGCAAAGGTCTACTTGATACTCAACATGTCAAAACAATTGTCTTAGAATTTTTTATATTGTAGTCACATTTTGATGAGAAACACTAGTGAATCTCCTACTCAAAAATTTCTTCATTAGCATTATTTGCCATTGTTAGTGCTGATCATGTATTATTCATTGAATGAATAGTTTTGTTTGAGCTATCCATAGCTTTCATACTTGTTCCAAAATTTGTATATGGTGTAGCAGTACTGGAAACACACGGTCGAAGCTCTAAACATACGGTTCTACTGATTCAATTCCATAGGTGCTACTGCAAAATAGACCTCTACATGCTCAAATATCTACAAAAAGAGAGAGGAATTGATCCCCGTGTAAAGCCATATGCTCCTCTACTAGTCAACTTTTAGCTATACAGCTACAAAGGGAACATAGACACAATCCATATTTATACTCCTAAAGTCGGACATAGAGACTCACTTTGCCTACTGAAGTATTGAGCATAATCCATACTTTTCCTTCTCCTTTACCTTGGTAAAAGTAAATGGAGGCTTCTCAAAGTCTGCATAAGTTGTATAATATTGAGCCAATTTTGTATAGCTGTCAAATGAATTATGTTGTTAGCTAAATGTTTAGTTACAAAATAATTTTACCCTTTCATTACATTAGCTTATGAACAATTGGATTTGTATCTTCTGTTTTATTTTGAGGTGAGGGTTTTCTTTTTGTCTTTATTTTTTGTATGCATATGGTTTTGTTTTTCTTTTTCCCCCATAAACTTCACCTTTGAAGTATACCTCCCTCAACATATACTTGGAGCACCTTCGATGCATACATGAAGCACATTCAATGTATAATTGAAGCACCTACAATATTAACTTAAAGAACCTACACGTATAATTTGAAGAACCCACAAACTTATTTTAAAGAACCTATGAGCATAACTTGAAAAATCTACCATCTTTACATAAAAGAAACTACAAGTTAAACTTGAACCACCTCCAACTATTCATGAAGCACCTACAAGTCCAGTTTGAAGCACCTACAAGCATAATTTAGAGAATCTATGAGTTATACTTGAACCACCTTCAAGTTATAACTTGAAGCACCAACAAGCATAACTTGAAGAGCCTACAAGTACAACTGGAAGAGCTTTTGAGGTAAAACTTGAATCACCTTCGAGGTAAAACTTGAAGCACCTACGAGTATAACTTGAAGCACCTACAAGCAAAACTTGGAGAATGTACATGTTAAACTTGAAGCACCAACGAGCATAACTTGAAGAACCTACAAGCATAACTTGGAGAACCTACTAGTTAAACTTGAAGCACCAACGAGCATAACTTGAAGCACCTTCAAGTTAATTTTGAATCACATTTGAGGTATGACATCAAGGTATCACATTCATGGCTGCTTTAAATACAACTCATAAGTGCTTCAAGTGTATCCTATAGGTGCTTACCTTATAACTTGGAGGACCTATGAAACAACTTGGAAAATATGTAATTTTTGCCGGGCTCATATTACAATTTTATGTGCTTCAAATGTAGCATGTAGATGCTTCCTTTTATAAATTGGACATACTACAAATACTAAGTCAAAATAATATAATTTCAAGGTACTCAAATAATAATTCGTTGCTTAAACTGTTTCTTATAAGATGTTCAAGTGTAAGAGTTGTACTCTAAGAAAAGAATTTGCTGCTTGGAGTACAATTCATATGTACTTTAACCATCCTTTGTAAGTGTTTAAAATGTAATCCGTAGGTGTTTTTTATATTATTTATGCATGCTAATTGCTATGAAAACAACTTAGTGCTTAGAGTTCAACTCGTGGGTGTTTCAACCAATGCTCGTAAGTGCTTCAATTTCATAAAAATTTTAACGAGAACAATATTGTTAATAATCATTAAAAAAAGGGATTTCAGAAGGCACACGTTATATTATAGATGAATATGTTATTTACAACATGGATTCAAAGGTACATGGCTGGTGGTTGTAGTAGGAAGTAGGAATGGATAAGGACAGTACTTATTGTATAAAATGATGTGTTCAAAATGGTGGGGATGCGAGTCATGTGATATAGTGATGGCGGGAATGCAAACATGCAGAAATTTGTGGTTTGACATAAGAATGCAGATCTTTCTTATAATCCATGTGTGCTAAGAAAAAAATCCGCGTATTTTTATAATTTACTACAGTTATGCTAGTAAATTTTGGCCATTATTAGATTAACAAATTTAATTGTTCAAATTAAGTCTCACATAACTCTCTCGTCTCACCTATATATATATATATATTAACGGGAATAGACCGGAAAATAAAATTGACATGAACGTGGCTGTAGAATTATGCTTCAGAAAGCCTCAGAAATAATGATACTCCCTCTGTCTCAGTTCAAACTGCACACTTTTTGGTCAACTTTCTCAAACCATGTTTGACCATAAATTTCAATTAGTATATAGAGTCTAATATTATCATGTGAGATATTGTTAGGCTCCCATGTCAACATAATTTCTAAATATCAAATTTTAATGTACAATTAAGATTCGTATTTAAAGTTATTGATGGTCAAACATGGTTTGAGAAAGTTGACAAAAAAAATGCCAAAACTGCCGGGACGGAGGGAGTATGTAATTAGGATATTACAAAGTGATCCAATATAAAAAATATTGGGACATTTATAAGTGTCCTAATAGATATATATTATGACACTTTTAAATTAAACGTCCTAATATATATATACTATGACATTTATAAGTATTCTAATATAATACGATGCATAGAAGCAATCGTTTAATATAGCGATCCAAGATTTATATGGACTAGCGATAACGGGTCGTTTAAAAGACATTTTTAAAAACGTCATATCAATGGAAGCATTTCAATGAAGATTTATTGGGACACATTTTAACCTCACAACAATATGTTAATGTTATAGTGTAAATAAGTAATTTAGAATGGGACGGAGGAAATAGATTCTATGTATTAATTTTTCATATGAAGTCGTAATTATTATTATTTGCGCAAGTCGGCGAAGGATCGGAGAAAAAGTGTTTGTTTTGTAGATCATTTGGAGTACTCCCTCCGTCCCAAGTTAAATTGCAATACAATCATTATCACGCGCATCAAGAAACTTATCTAATCATTAATATGTTTAATTACGTATAACAACGATAAACAAAAAGTTACTTTTCAGAAACTACTTGTTATGACGAATTCATCACCGTTAAATACGATAATATTATTGTTTATATATCTATTCAAATATGTGGTTAAAGTTGTACAGTGAATAGTAACAACTGGTGAAGTGTGCAATTTGAACTGGGACAGAGGGAGTAATACGGAGTTGATGATAGGGGACGTTTTTGGTAAGGGGTCTAATCTATATCCAGATCAGGGAGAGGGATTCATTTTGATGGTGACATGTGTATCCAAGAGGGGGTGGATGTAAGAAAAAATGGAGTGGATGATGGGTGAAAATTGGGGGTGGATAAGGATGAAGACACTGTCGGGAAGTGATCCGGTACATGTGGGGATGAGCGTATAGAGAGGGCTGCTGCTCCATTCTTCCAGATTGTTCCATTCTTTGTTTTTTTTTTTAGTAAAAGTAGTTGGAAACGTAGTTTAATCGGGAATTTGGCTTCATTTCTTTTCTTGATGGTAATTTAGATTTTGATCATCTTCGTTTCATAATTGTCTATGGTTGAAGCATTTTGGTTCAAGGGGTTTGTGTCGTTTTATTTTTGTAATTATGAAAAAGACATGTTTTAAAGCAATGAGAATAAATTAATAGATTGTGTAAAAGTTTATGGTTAAGAAGGTTAAGTTTTATATAGTATGGATTGATTTTATAATAGATCTACACGACTCTAATAAATCATATTTCAAAGATTATGAATTTCAAAGATTATAAGATGCGGTTCAATCCAGCTCCTACCAGCGTCGTCATCCTTGCAATATACTCTCTCCGTCTCACTTTAAAGTTTTAAATTACTTTTTGAATAAACTTTAAAACAAGTTTATATGACATCTTTTTAATGAGTGATGATTGTGGGTCCACATAAATCAAATGAAAAAAAATTATGATAATATATTTATGGCTAAATATAGAAAAATTGAAAATATAAAGTTATTACTGAGACGGATCGGAAAAAAAACAGGAAGTTGTTAGTGGGACGGAAAGAGTACCTGATAAGGTATGAGCCAGTTAGAATAAACATCAAGAGAAATCAACCCACTCAATCAAAAGGGCCTGGGTGGCTTGGGAAACTGAGTCATGAGACGAGAGTTGTCACTCTGTTGCCTAGCCTGGATAAGAGGTACGAGGAAACTTGGGGAAAAGGTAAGTTCACTTTCTTCGTGATTACACAACCAATTCCTTCCAACTTTCGACCTGATTTTAGCATCGAAGAGGACACGGTGCAACGCTACCAAAGAAGTGGTTGGTAACTTCACGAGCCCATATACAAAAATTGGACTTAACATCGGCACCGAATGTAGGGACGATGGCGTTCATACACTCACGCATGTCAACAAACCCCGGAGGAGAAGCCCTCACTTCTGAGGGGTACCCCCAAAAATGCATCAGCTCAGCAGGAACCAAAAGCTTTTGAGTTGGGCATGTACGCACGTAGGGGTGGGCAAAAAAATTAAAAATCAAACCGAAAATCGAACAATCCGAATTTGAATAATCCGAACCAAATTTAATATTCAAATATTTGAACTGATTAAACCGAATTATGAATATGGTTTATGGTTTCTAAACATAAACCGAAAACCGAATTACAATAAAAAAATATATGTATATATATTAAATAATATAATCCTAAAACTTAAATATAAAATCTATAAATAGAAAGCCAAATTCATGGCCCAAACTCGGCTATGGTCATGGCCCAAAATGAAATTTGATTACAAAATGACATGATCCAAAATTAACCCTAAATAATATGTAACCCTAAAAGGCTAAAAGGAAGAGACATCTTTCTTTTCTTCATTGGATTCACGTCTGCTGCTCTGCTCTACAAACTGCCGTGCCGTTTTCTACTGTTCTCCATCTCGTGCAAGATTACTGCCCGTACTGTTGTTGGGATAATTGATGGGTTTCTGATTTCTTGCTTGATGGCATTGGATGTTTAGCTATAACGATGATATGGGAACTGATTTTTCGTGTTTTTAGGGGTCAGGAAATGTGATTACCTTCTTCATGTTCCTGTCGCCAGCGTAAGAGCAGATTTCAGCTCCTTGATGCTTAATATTATTCTTGCGTCCGATTCATTCTGTTTTGTTGAATGGGATTTCGTTTTGTCAAATCCTAGATTCATTTTGTAGTTATCTTGGTGATATATCGTATACTTGTGCTGTTTTGATCCTTGTTTTTCTTGAATCCTAGTTTTATCAGCTACATTTTGACGTTTTTTTTGTGATTTTGAAGTTTTGTTTGTGATTTCAGTACAGGTTTTGTTTGATTCATCGATGAAAATCACGTTGTATGCCCTGTTTGGATGATTGTTCTTCAGGAAATGGTTAATGTTGTTGCCCTTTATTCTGCCAAAAATCTGCATGCCATTAATTTTTCAAACCTAAAGAATAGTTGTTGGTTGATTTTAGTCATTTTACAAATTTGCCAAAAATTATTTGGCTTTTCAAATATATTTGAATTGAAACCGAAAACCGAATTTAAATAAACCGAATTTAGTTTTTCCAAATATGGTTTGGTTTTCGGTTTTAGCTTTGTAAAATGTCAACCCGATTAAACC
>JAULKJ010314816.1:0-10766 GCA_032355405.1 Rubia balearica | reverse complement strand
ATAATTGCACAGTTGGTCCTTGAATTTTTCAGCATATTTTTGAAGAAACCCCATCCCAAATATAACTTCTTATAATTTTTCAGCATATTTTTGTGATAATTTTCTCTATTTTAAACTTAATTGTAGTATTATATGAATTTGCTTACATGACGGTAAAGAAAAATTATTGAGAACGTTATCTCTGAAAGTACTGGTACTCTCCCGTCAAGTTTTATTTTCTGTTCAAATTTCATAATTTTCATAATTGGACCATCTTTATACTGTACCTCCGTTTTGTTGGATATGACATCATAGACTTATCTGCTTAGATTTAAATAAATGAAATGTGTGGATGAAATTAAATTTATAAAGAAAAAATAGAATGAGTGAATGAAATTGAAGAAATCTTTCCATAAAAGAAAAGTGTGTCAACTTCACAAAAACAAAAAACAAAAAAAGCGATTATTTTGCACGACACCTGAAAATGGACCAAAGGGACTCACCATTTCGACTTAATTTCCATATTAGATATAAAAAGTACAAAATCAAAAGAAATTCGTCCGATTTATGATTTATGCCGACCACATTATTCCTTGCACTTTCAAAAAGAAATTTGTCTGAAATTTCTTAATCGATTTTCCACTAAATTTCCACGTTTGAATAAAGAACAACAAGAAGACTGGATTTCTCAAAGAAATTGGCCATGCATTCTCCCAGAAAGTTACAGATTAGTTTTCATTGGAAATTTACTTTATCACTAAGCATAGTCTTGCAAGTGTTCAATTCCACGACAAGGTCTATCAACAATGTTTTTATTAATATTATCAACAATGATTTTTTATATTATAAAAAAATCACTGTATTCTAAATTAAATATCACATATTTTTAGTTTAATACTATATTTATATTTAAACTATTACTTCTACACGCAATATTTTTTTTGTGTTATTACAATAAAACACATAGTCTTAGCTCCCCGATTCAATTCGTATATGGTACCATTGAGTACTTACTGTATCTCCGGTAATAACAATAGTAATAAAACAATAACCGCCTATTATTTTAGGAGATATTTTAGAGATATTTATGATTTTGTATTTGATAGTATATCTGGGGATACAATAAGCATGGTATCCTTGGGTACAGTATAATTTACGTACACAATTAAGTATCTTTATAATATTTATATTAAAAATAGAATATTTAATAGCAAAATTTTTGAAAAACCGTAGTTTCATAGGGTTATAGAAAGACGATTTTGAATTAGATTTATAGAAAGGTAAAAGGTTTTAGTTGCGATGTTGAAATTTTATTAAGTAACGTGTAGTAGCTATAAGTTTATGATCCGATTAGTACAACCCAAAATTTTATATTAATTTATTATAATTTGCAGTTTAAACCTTGATTTTTTCATAATTTATGGAAAGACCATATTTCAAGAGATAAACTCGTATATAATTTCAAATAGTATAGTAATTATTCCATAATTTTTTTAAAAAAAAAATCACATTTCAAAAAATTTAGATTTCCAAAAATGTAGTCAAATTCTACGCCTAATAGCCCTCAGTGTCTTCTGGTACACGAAAGTTAGACTTGGAACTTGTTTAGTAAAACATGAAAAGGTCTTCACGACTTTGAGTTGGTCTCGAATTCCAACGTAATTCAAGTTGTATTTGATTAATCTACTCAAACATTTTAATTTGGTTGGTTAGAAACAAGAAAATTGCTTCTGACCAAAGGTTCTTTCCACAATCAACTAGGCTAACTAATTAAGGACGATTAAATTAATCCCCTCAACATCATGATTTATTATAAAACACCCTTAATGGTTGATTAACAGTAAATTAAATATTACGGTCAAAATAAATAAATTAAGTTACACATTTGTGTTGCTACGAATCTTTCGTAGTTTGAAAATGAGGTGTGGTTTGATACTTGTTAAATGTAGTATAAGTAAGGTTACCATTCATGTCAATTTTAGTTCACGATTATAATTGATACGACGTTCTTATATATAATCGGTTATCTTATTTGAAACCGATAAAAAAACATGAGATGGTCTCCTGTTAGGCAAATTAAACTTTAGGCAGGGCGTTTATGCAATTCTAGATATATTCTATCATATTCTAGCTCCAGGTACATATCTCTAAAAATTTAAAGGGATCGATCTCAAATAATTTTACAGGGACCTATTACTAATATTTTTTCAGGGGGTTTTTTGTCTAATTTCCCCCATTTTTTCCCACCATCTGCAGTCTGATTTTTTTAAAAAAATATTTTTTAATAAAATGCAAAAAATAATATGATCATCGAACTAAAAATGATAAACATCAGGAAAAAATAGCAGAATATCAATGAAAAATCATAAAACATCAACTAAAAAATTGGATAAAAATTTTACATAAAAAATAAAACAACAAAAAATATATACAAAATCAAATAAAATTTTAAAAAACGTCGACTGCAACTAATAAAATATCAACTAAGAATCATAAAAATATTAACAAAGATTCAATTATCAATTTTTTTAAAAAAACTATTAAAATAACTAATATTAATAAAAAAACTAAAACCATCAATTCCTATCACCTAAACTTCACCCAGAAATGAAAAAACATCAACGTAAGAAGAAAAAAACACTACAAAAAATCAACTTATGTCACCCAAAACTACAAACATCAACTCGTGTCACCTTAAACTCACTGAGAATGAAAAATATCAACATGAGAGAAAAAAGCAAAAAATATCAACCCATATAACCAAAAAAAACTACAAAACATCGACTCATATCAACTAAAACTCACCAAAAAAATGAAAAATATCAACATGAGAAAAAAAACATCAAACAAAAAATACGGCACCTCAAGATTATAAATTATTCACTCAAAAAATATAAAGCGCCAACATTTTTTTTTTAAAAAAACTACTCAACCTATATCACCAAAAAGTTACAAACATCAACTCCTAACACCTGAATCTCATCCGAAAAATGAAAAATATCAGCATCAGAAAAATAACACTACAAGCATCAATTCCTACAAAACCTCAACCGGAAAATGAAAAACATCAATATGAGAAAATTTATAATAAAAAAACCCCCTGCAAATATCAATCCATATCAACCAAAAAAAGAACAAAACATCAAATCATATCAATTAAACTTCACACGAATATTGAAAAACATCAACATAAGAGGAAAAAATCTACAAACATCGGCAAAGAGCTACAGTACCTCAAGAATACAAGTTCTTCAAAAAGGACATGGTGGGATTTGAACCCAGGTCACTAATGTCAAAACATAAAACAATAACCACTACACCAAATAATCTTATTGAACATACACTCAGTTAAATAATATTAAAATTCAACATATAAATCAAGAACATAAATTCTTCAAAACAAAGGTCACACAAATATTCGAACTCGAGACCCCAACCTCAACAACAAGAATGCTAACCATTAGACCAAACAAAACATTATTGACGAGAAACTCAGTTAAATAATTATTAAAACTCAGCAAGTCTTTTAAAAAAAGTAGATCACAATAATAAACCTCACCTCAAGAAGCAAAACCTCAGTGAGCCTCCGCCGTCGCCACCATCCACCATCACCATCGTCTGCTTCCACTATCGCAGCGGATAAATGTCATCACCTCCAGTAGCCGTGAGATGCACACACGTCTCTCTTACCTTTAGGCGCGTGTATCGCATGCGCCTTCTCTCCGCAATCTTCTCGTCGTCCTCCTCCGTCTTCTTCCTTCACCATTCTTCCTTTGTCATTGCAATGTTGTCGTCATCGAAGATCGCAACGCCGTCGTCACCTCCGTCAGAGCGTCGTCGCAGATATTGAGTCATAGATTGAATGCCGTCGTCGACAAACCCTAGTTCCTTGGCGTCGATTGTTCCTCACCGCCCGACATTTCTCTGTGCGACACTGTCTTGTGCGACAGAGAGCAACAACTGGACTTAATCTGAATTTGCCTGAAGAAGTTCAATGGAGCTCTGATTCTTTAGCGAAAGAAGAAGTGCGACGGGGAATCGGCGGAGATTGGTGAATTTCCAGTGAATTTTCAGCGTGAATCTGGCAGAAAATGACAAAAATTGTCGGTCGGTGGCGGTTTTCGATCGACGAGTGAAAAATGAAAAATCTTAAATGTTTGTGATATATGTAGTATTTTGGTAATTGCACAGTAGATTTCTAAATTTATCAGCATATTTTTAAAAAAACCATTCCAAATGAAACTTTTTATAATTACACAATAAATCCCTGACCTAAATTTTAGGCGGGCTAAAACAAGACTTTGGGTAAAAAAATTGTCATATACAAATAATAAAACTGACGTAGTTGTATGTCAGTAGAATAATAAGTCAAATCGTTCATTGTTGGGAAATTAGTCCTCTCTTGTGCATAATCGAGATAATAAAAAGAAAGCGGAAAATGGAATGCAAATTTTAACGTGGTTCACCAATTTGGGTACATCCACAAACATATACAGATATTATTCTCAGAAGGATTTACAGAATACCGACTTAAAGTGCAGACTCGGAGGATGAACTTTAAACCAAAATAGATGTCTTACAAAGTCACACATATTACAGAACTAACTCTCCATATTTAGAAGAGTATATCGGCTTTTCAGTTCCTGAACTGATTCATTGATTGGAATTTGAAGAGACACCTGCATTCATTTCCACCCATTATAATTCGCTGAACGTTTTTTATATCTTAAAAATAATTCAATGCTCGTAATATTTTATTTATAGCAATCTAATACTAGTACGTCATTGTTTTTAATACCCTAATTTTTTATGTACTGGTTATGTGAAAAAGTTACACCAAGGCTTTGTAGTTGCTAGTTAATTGTTTAATGTTACAAATAAATTGAAAAGTTGAAGAGTGTGTATATGCATATTAATTCTTATTAAGTCAACTGTAAATATTTAAAAGGCACTTGATATTTTTCTGGAATAGAGGGAATAGAAAGGCAGTAATGACCCCAAGTGGAATAAACTTTTGAATGGCTAAATTTCCTGCAACAACTAGAAATTCTGAGATAAAGAATTCCCCCCATGTAATTAGCTACTCCCTTTGTTCTAATTCAATCTACACATTTTTTTGTCAACTTTCTCAAGGCACATTTGACCATAAATCTTAACCGGTATACAATGGCGGATTTGGGGGGTGCTAGCCGGTGCGGGAGCACCCTGTTCACTCCCGCCCCTGCCAGCCCCGCCCAGCCCCGATCATCCCCGCCCAACCCCGGTAAGCCCCGGCCACGATCCCGCCCTAGTTCCGCCACTGCCGGTATATAGATATAAATATTATTATGTGAGATATCATTGGATTCTCTGCATGATGTATTTTCTAAAAATCAAATTTTAATACACCATTATTATTATATAAATAAAGTTATCGTTGGTCAAACATGATATGAGAAAGTTGACCAAAAAATGTGCAATTTGAATTGGGACCGAGGGCGTAACAGGTTTCCAGATTTATTTTACCACTTTACTTTCTTTATTATGAATCTGATAGGAATTCAAAGTCTTTCTTTTAACATGGATTCAGTCTGTGGAAAATTTCCAACCATTTCCAATTATTTTCCACTATTCTTCTTTGTAGTATATTAGTATTCAACATTCTACCATATATGCTGATTTTCTAAATCGCTCTACCTTGCAGTATTATTAATTAGTTATACTCCCTCTGTTTCATTGGATGAGTCACACTTTTTTTTGTTGGTTGTTTTTGTGAATTTGGTACGCTTTCTTTGTATGACAAGATTTCTTCCATTTCATCCACTCATTTACTTTTTTCTTTCTAAATTCAATTTCATCCACTCATTTTATTCATTTAAATTCAAGCATTTAAACTTATGATGCCACATCCAATTATACAGAAGCAGTGTGCACCAAGAAAAAGCTAGTAATCTAGACATTTGTTGCATTTTTTTGTGATAACATGCTCCAATTTTAGGATGTTTTGGTGGAGTCATACTTATAATTAAAACAGACTTAATTATGTTAAAAGTTTGAGAAAATCTGCTTCTACTTTTGCTTCTAAAATAAATAAATTTTAAAATGTTTATCAAATACTAAAAGTTATTTAGTTTATAAGTAAAATATTTTGACAAAGTCTTGTACAAGACGGTCTAACTGTAAGACCATATATTAAATTGTAAGAATTCAGCATGAGCTTTCTAATTGAAGTTTTAAAAGTTCAAGAATTGGATGTGAAATTCGTTATTTTACATTTAACTCCAAGTATAAATATCAATATTTCTTCTTCTTCTCGCATAATTTTCTCACAATTTCTCTCTCCTTTTTTTTTCTTCTTCTGCGTTCTTTCCTCACAATTTCACAGTTATACTTGTGTGTTTTTAACTTCAAAAAATTAAATTGGAAAGTTTATAAAGAGACAGAGAGAGTATAGCATTGAACAATTTCAATATTTCATTTCATATTTTCCTTTTCAGATTTTTCGACAAACACTCCAAACAAACATACACGTTCTTAAAATATAAAGGTCCTTAAAATTTCTAAATTCAATTTCAAAATATCTGCTAAAAAAGTTCTGCTTGAAGTATCACATACTACTAAATTGAAAATGATCTTTCATTGCCTTTTAATTTGGTCATAAATCCAACTCAAAATTTTAAATGAGAATTTAAATTTAGTGATTGGGCCAGCCCAATTTTAACTCATTTAAAATAAATTTTAAATCCTATATAAAAGGCCAAAAATTAAAATTCTACTTTACTTATTTTTTAGCTTAAATCTTGGAAATAATACTAAAATGGGCTAGTCTAACTAGTGTAAAAGCCCAGCAGGAAAAAAAATAAAACCGATCTTCAGTTTGGCCCCCTTAATTTTTTGGCCCAATGCGGGTGCACAATCCGCACTACTATTGGCCAGCCCTTCATTCTTTGTCCTTTTGACCGTTGGCGACTGTGAGTTGTATGTTCCCCGGGGACATTTCTAACTTTCTTGCAAAGTCAACTATGGGCAATGTCGATTTCTTCAAATATGCTCTCTTAAACCCGGTCTTATCGAAGCAGTAGGCAAATAGTATTTCAACCGCGCTTCTGTCATCCACGAAAATCCGGTGCACTTCAGAGTTCCCTATCTCTGCTGTTATGATCGGTGGATCGTTGTGCCGTAACGCGTTCGGGACTACATCTTTTTGTTGAACATGATTGTCTCGTCCACCTGTATTATCTTATATATAGGCTCCTGTAGTAGCAAGTACCTTGTGTTGGGAAAATTAATTCTCTTGCGCAGCTCAAGATAAAGAAAAGAAAGCAAAAAACACATAACACCAATTTTAACGTGGTTCACCAAACATGTTAGCTACCTCCACAATCATAAACAAATTAATCTTATTACCCAAATGGGTCAGACAAATTACATACGTCAGGCATTACATCACACAGGACCACCCGACCCTACATTGTTCCCACAGCTTACAGATACAAAAATGTGATTTATAGACCAGAACAGACGTCTACAAAACTCACATCTAAACTCCCTAACTCACCCTCTATTTATAAGAGTTCAAGTGCAAATCAAGAGTATTTATTCATGAACCCAACTTTTTGAATTTCTCATTCATGAACCAACCCTTGAGTTTTCGATTCATGAATCTAAAACTCTTGACTTCCTAATTAATTAAGATATGAGATTTGAAGAGATGCCCATGCCTTCCCTTTCATCTGGATTTTTGACTGCGGGATTATATGATTCGGAATAATTAATTCTCCTATTATTTGTAGCCAATATATTTAAAATGGTATTTGCACCCAAATCATTATTTATATCCTAACCTTCTTACAAATTCTAGGACCCAGTCCTTTATTAAATTCTATGTATTATATATTAATCAATGATCTTAATTTACGACGGTTTTACACCACACGTTATCTAAATTTTATATTGATAAACCTCACATGGAAAACAAAACAGAAAATAAACTTATATTAAAGAAAACGTTGAAGTCCTTTCCTATAACTTAATTAAGGGATAAACTTATTCATGCCCCTCAATTCTTGTGTATGTGCAGATATACCCCCGAGTTTTTTTAAAGTGCATTCATACCCCTGCCGTGGTTTGAAAATTGGTTAATTTTGGTCATTCTCGGATTCAATAGAAATGACCGTTTAATTCCAGTCATTCCAGGATTCGGCGAAAATGGTCATTTCTATTGAATCCGGGAATGACTAAATTTAACCAATTTTTCAGACCACAACAGGGGTACGTATGCACTTTAAAAAAATCGGGCACATATGAATGAGTTTATCCCAACTTACTTCTTTCTCATCTCCAGGAACTGAACTCATTAGTCTTGATTTCAGTCAGTAAAGTTTTATTTCTCTTTTAATTCCTTGTTCGGTTAGATTTTGGTCTCCAGGATCATAACAAGTGGTATCAGAGGTCAATAATCCTTGGATTCATGGCGGAAAGTACTCGAACCAAAATCATGGAAGCTCACTGGAAGGAGTTTGAAGTTAGAGATGGGGAAATCTCTCCGGAGATGAGGAATCAGAATCATGAGCTGAGAGAGCAGATGGTAGTTGAAACAAATAATTTACCGTAAGTTCCCGTATGGGAGGATGCTCCATATATAACACAAGATTAGGATTACAACAAATCTTGCCAAATCAAATTCTATACAGTTGGCTATCATTTTTTTACAAATTACACACAGAAAATACAATTTTTACAAACGTAATCCTCCTCCATGTAAACTTAAGCTGAATTTTTTATTATTTTTAATACGTCACAATATAAATTGAACAATTTAAATTCTTTCCTAAATTTTTATTAAAAAAGGTTAGAAACTTTACAGAATTATCTTTCATCAAACATATCACCCATGTATTCATTAATAATATATTCCTCTACCACTATTTTTTCATACTTTCCATTAATATATATATATATATATTTAAGATAAATTATATCTTACCCAATAACATATACAGTGTTATACCTTATTAAACATGAATTAAACAAGATATTATCATGTGTCACGTTACCAATGTATCCTAAGAATTACATACAGATTAGTTAATGTAAATGATATTCTACCCTTAAGATATGTACCTTTAGAATGGGGCGATCGCAAAAACGCCATGTCTGATCACCTTTAGACTCACACAGCGATGGAAGTTTGATAGCGTGGAATGACATGGTGATGAGCTCCGATGGCATATCTTAGGCGGATCAAATTATTTTGTACATTCTCTTCTTCCGAACACAATTAAGTTGCCTTAATAGATCCCTCTATCGTATCCCTCTTGTATTCCTAAAACTTTGAATATCTTGTATTATTTTTCTTTTCATGGTACGGGGAGTCAATAATACACCCCCATAATTAATGATATTTTGTTTATTTTGTTGTGTTTAGTCTGGATTGATGGTTGGATGACTTTTGGTGTTGTGCGTGGTTGTTATTTTGGTGTGTTCTTCTACCTAAGGTTTTTAATGTTGATGAGTTTTGAAACAAGGCTAAAATATGTAATAATGGTGTTAATATGATTCATGGTGTTATGATGTCGAATTTTATGGTTCATAAGATAATGTGATAATGTGATAATGGTGTATATGATGATGTGGTCGTCCGTTAAGCCCAGTCGAGTATCACACACTTAACTTTATAATATGCATTAACATAACCTTGACCAATGTGCTGATATAATCCAATAAGTTTTAGAAATATACCGATATAACCTTATCAGTTTTCATAATGTGCTGATATAACCCTACCTGTTACGGCAGTGGTCCGGCAAACTACAAGGGTAAATTTATTGACTCAAATTCAAATTTTACCACTAAGGATATTTTAGATATTTTATACACAGTCAATGCCAGAAAATAGAGGTCGATGTCGAAAATAAATTTGAGGGTTATATTGACTCTTATATTATGACTTATATTGATAATAGTAGGGTTATAATGGTATATATCCATATCATTATTATTCCCAATCACTACAATCTAAATTACTCATGGGAAACATAATTACAGCACTTGCACTACTTTTTAGATTTCTTGACATGTGTGTAAAATCATTTACGTACGTCCATTGCGATTTTCGTTTTCGAAAAATGTGAATTTTCGAAATAGGGATCTATTTATCAAAATTAATTGGATTACCAATAGGCAAAGTATTGAGAAACGCGATCTTTCCATAAGTTTATTGAAAGATGAGTTTAATTAGAATAATAAAAGGTAAAAATTTTTAGTTGCAATATTAAAATTTTATTATACAACGTGTAGTAGTTATAAATTTATAACCCGATTCATGCAACCCAATTATTTTATTTTCATTTCTTCTAATTTACACTTTAAATCTCGGTCTTTCCACGATTTATGAAAAACCCCGTCTTTCAAGAGACAAACTCCTACTAATATACCATTTTCACTTCAAGAGTTTCATTTTCAAAACATATATGGAAATATGGATAGTTTCGTCGTTCGAACTCAGAGAACCGATTCATCTGTGCATGATAATTAGTTAAATTATAATTTTCCCCCAAGAAATAAATATTAGAGCAGATTTTGTACAAGTTTAAATTACACTTGTCTCTTGTTTCAGTACCGATTAATGAATAAATCATTATAAAAAAAATCCGTTCTAATAGTTTAGGTTCTTGTTACAATTATTTATACATAACAATACATTTGTAAAAGTTTTTTAAAATTTTATAAGAATTTCAATGTAATAAATAAAAACAAACATTCGATCACCTCATTAGTTACATCAATTATAAAATGAGTTCGTCTAA